>PVIR01044107.1:0-11538 GCA_004026965.1 Petromus typicus
ACAAGGTCAAAGCTGCAACATTGCCCAGGCTATGCTAGCACTTGTGATCCTCCTGCCTCAGCCTCTCACAATGCAGTAATGTCAGGTGTGAACACCAAATGAAATTATATTCTTTGGGATCCCTGCAATCTTTTCAAACTGTGTCCCCCGTAACTGAGGAAGGCAATGTGAAAACAGTCCTTAAGTCTGGACTTCGGACCTTGTCTGACCGTGGGGACAAGAGTTATCCCAAACAGTGAGCCTAGACGGGACATCATACGGAGCTCAGCACAGTCAGGGACGCAGGCTCCCTACGTTCACTGCCTTCGCCTGGTTGTGCTGCTCCTGCCGACATCCAGCTGCTTGGGCTCTGAGCCGGGAAGAGCGCGCTGTACAGCCCCACTGAGAATATCCCAAGATGGTGCAGAGTAATGGGTGCACCGGCCCCAACAGCCTGAGTGGGGCCCAGGCGTACTACCCAGCGGCCCCACGCCATCCAAGCACTGTATGGGTAGCATCAGTGTGATTCTCACTGGTGCCCACTGACGGGTACAGAGATGCACACGTCACGGGCGCTCGAGCACCCCGGCAGCCGCTCACCTGCTCAAAGCCAGGCTCGTTGTGGTAGGGGTTCTCGGTCATCAGCGACTGGATGGAGATGAGCACAGAAGAGATACTCTGCGCCGGGCTCCAGGCAGGGCCAGTCCACGTCCTGCAGATGTGTGCAGGGAGGGAGAGAAGTGTGTGAGGCAGAATGGAGTGGACAGGGCATTCCTGCCAGGAGCAACAATGCCCTGAAGTTGCTTTGCTACTGAGAACTCTGGGAAGGCCCGCCTGGTCTCCTCCATGGCCAGGGCGTGGAGCACCGGGCGGGGAGAGGGGACAGCAGCACGGTGAATTGGAAGGGACTCTCCTTGGACTGCAGAGGATCAAGTGGTCAAAGCAGGTTATGTAAACAGCTCAAAAGGTTGTCTAAATGCTAGCCTCCGTGCACAAGGAGCGTACTTATGTAGGGGGGATGAACTCAGTGAGGGGCAGTAGTCACAGGTGCCTGAGCAAAGTGCTCAGATCCCAAAGACTGGGATCACATCCCTGAGGACCACACCACTCTGAGAGGAAGAGACCAGAGGTGCTTCCATTAAAATATACAGAAAACAACTCTGACACCAAGAAAAACACCTGTTGTTAGGAAGCGGCTCTCTGCCTGCAGCACCGAAAAACTGTCACCCAGGCCAAGTACTCCATGAAGGACATAGCTGAGCACAGAATGGACAGACAACAGAGGAGCCCGAAGCTGACAGAGCCATGACCAGTGCATTCCAGGATTTGGCCAGCCTCGTCCCTGCTCATGAGGGAGGCGACAGTGACTTCGGCAGGTGGCTCTGCGGCACCTCCACCCTGGCCCCCAGGACCCCTCTTCTTCCTGCTCCCATAGCCCTGAATTAGGGATACCGTCGACAGTTGCACAGTGACAGCAGAAGGCTGGAAGAGCTCACAGCCCGAGCACACAGCGGGCTGCTGCATCTGCTGTCCTCTATGACCAACGCTCCATTTAGGGACAGCGCCAAAGCTTCTGCCCAGCATGCCATGACTGCGCCATGCCTGTGTGAGCTGCACCTGCCCAGAGTAGCTTCCCGCTGGCTTGAGGGGGAGCTGCTCAAACACGTGTCCAGTGCTCACAAACCACACACACACACACACACACACACACACACAAAACCACCTCTGGGCACAGTCCTGCCCCCTGATACTGCCCCCTGATAAGACACAGACTTCCTTAGCTCCCTGGTCCCAGCAGAACACCCAAGAGTGAGGAAAGCCCGACCGTGTGTGCTTGCCCCTTCCCACAGGATCAAGCTGGATGGAAGGAAAAAGGGGCAAAGGGGTCGTCAGGCTGGTGTCTTCCTCTACCTGTAGCCTGTGCCTCCTCCACCCAAGAAGCTCAGACTGCAGCCCCAGAGGCGCTGGAGCTCGTCTCCATGTGAGGCCCTCTGCAGCCCACCAGGAAATGGAAACAGAATAGGGCTCCAGGTCCCCGCTGCTCCCAGGGGTAAGTCTACGGCCAACATACGCTTCAGACCTGACGGGCTCCCTCCCAGTCTCGGGCACCCTCATTCCATTAACTATCACGACTGTCACCACTACTGCCTCCCAAGTCCTCGAGAGACTTGGACACGAAGGTGCCAGAGCCCTGAGCGTCTAGGGCAGAGAACTGTAGGTCTGGGGCAGGTGCTGTACTACAGGCAGAGCTACTTCCTAAAACGGTCCAGCCCCGGCCCTGCAGCTGGGTGGCAGCAGGCACACAGCATCCTGGGGGACCATGCTGACCGTCCATCTCTCTGCATCCCGGCTCAGTTGGGGGGTGGGGGGGCCGGCTGGAGTCATTGTTACCTGTTAACCACTGCACGCCCTGCGCAGCTGCTCTTACCCTAGGATACTCAAGCAGACCTTGCCATTGCGGTAGAAGTTGGGGTTAAACCTCACTGTGTTATTGCCCGTCGTCATCAGTTTGACCCGAGGAGGGTGGATGGGATAGTCAGGCGGACACCGGAACACAAACAGGAAGAAGCCTCCTTCATAAGGAGTGTCGAAGGGGCCTGTGATCAGTGCATGGATCTGCAAAGTAAAAGCCATCTCAAAACTGAGGAGAGGCCCACCCATCCCTCTTGGCTTTCAGCCACTGCCCTGCTCTGCTCCACATCCTCACTGTGCACAATCAACACCCTGTCCTCTCACACGCTGCTGGGAACATTAACAATCTCACTATAAGCCTGGCGTGTACACCTGGATCTCAGCATTCAGGAGGCTGAGGCAGGAGGATCCTCATGAATTCAAGGCCAACCTAGGCTGCATGAACTCTGTCTTAAAAGGAGAGGACCAGGGATTTAGCTCAGTGGATCCAGTGCCTGCCTTACAAGTGCAAGGTCCCAAGTTGGATCCCCAGTCACCACATACCACAATGCAGGGTGTGGTGACTAACTCCCATCAGCAATCAGTACCACACACCATGATGCCAGGCATGGTGACTCACACCTGTCATCCCAGCACCCGGGAGGCAGAGGCAGGAGGATTGCTGTGGGTTCGAGGCTTGCCTGGGCTACACAGTGAGCTCAGGGTCAGCTTGAACTACAAAAGCGAGATCCTGTCTCAAAAAAAAAAAAGAAAGAAAAGAGAATTCCACTATTGCACCTCGCACCTCCCTTAAGGAGTGTCCTAAGCACTAGAGCCGAGGTGAAAACTGGACCTGGTCACAATTCCTATTGGGGTAACCCGGTCAGTGTTCCATACAACAGACAGCTAGAACGTCACGTGTGAAATAAAAGTACGTCTATAAAACATAATTTTAGTTTTGGGATTTTTTTTCTCTCTCACAACACAGTCCAGGCTGACCTCAAACTCTAACAATCCTCCTGCCTCAGCTTTCTCAGGTGCTGCGATTACAGGTGTGCACCATCATGTCCAGGTAGCACTTCTAACTTAAAACACCAATTCACATTTCTGCTGAGTACGTGTTTGGATCCGCCCGGGGTTAAGCATGCACATGCCGCGACTCCACCCTGCATTTATGTGGCAGGCAGTGGAGTGAGAGGGACAGACAGAGGAGGGGACTGGAGGCTGCACAGCAGCAGGCCAGTGCTGGCACAGGGGAGGTGTCTGCTCCCTTTCTCCCTGTACAGGCTGTGGCTCAGGTGGTAACAGCAGTGACACGCATGATGAGAGGGGAAACTCAGGGCTTACGTGAGGCCATCAGATCCTCCCAAAACTTTCTCCAAACACAGGCCAAGGAGTTAGATCAGGGATTCCAGAGCCTGTCTTGCAAGCTCAAGGGACTGGGTTCGATCCTCGGTAACCACACACAATACTGGGTGTGAAGACTCACCCAGCAGCAATCAGTACCACATACCACAGTGCCGGGCGTGGTGGCTCACGCCTGTCATCCCAGCACTCGGGAGGCAGAGGCAGGAGGATTGCTGTGATGTGAGTTTGAGGCTGAGCTCAGGGCCAGCCTGAACCACAAAGCAAGACCCTGTCTCAAAAAAAAAAAAAAAAAAAAAGGGGGCCAGGGAGTTAGCTCAGTGGTTCTGGCGCCTGTCTCGCAAGCGCAAGGACCCGGGTTCGATTCCCCGGTAACCACATAACAATACTGGGTGTGGAGACCCACACCCAGCAGCAACCAGTACCACATATCACAGTGCCGGGCGTGGTGTCTCACGCCTGTAATCCCAGCACTCGGGAGGCAGAGGCAGGAGGACTGCTGTGATGTGAGTTGGAGGCTGAGCTCAGGGCCAGCCTGAACCACAAAGCGAGACCCTGTCTCAAAAACCTAAAAAAAAAAAAAAAAAAAAAAAAACAAACAAACAAAAAAACTTTCTTCAAACTGTTGCTTTGCGAAGAAAACCAGAACAGTGTTCCTTAAGACACAACACATCTCTTCCTCCGCAAGCTGTGATCATTGGATATGCTTTTCTTCCTTTTTCTGACACACAGCCTCACTCTGCAGTCCATGCAGGACTCAAACTTGAAGCCATCTTCCTGCCTCAGCCTCCTGAATGCTGGGATGACAGGCCTGTACCACCACGGCCAAGAGGTTTTCCCTTCTTCAAGGGTGAAAACCTGAGGTGACTTGGGTAGATTTTGTCTCTGAAGGCTCCTCAGCACCGAGGTGTGCTCAGAATTTGAACACTAAGAGGAGAAAGGACCTTACAATCCTACTTCTCAGTCCACGGCTGTGACTGTACCTTGACAACCTCCTCATTTTCTTCCAGCCCCTGCCCATTTATTGGGACAAGAAAACTCTACTGGCCTCAATCAGCACAGCACCAACTCTGGGACTCAGCACTAGGGTTCACCACCAGTTTGACAGGGGACAAGAGGTGCCTGAAAACATTTCTATTACACAAAAAGCAGAGCGATAAATAAAAGCAAAAAGATGCCCTTTTCAAAACAAAGACCATGCAATTGACACAAAAGTTGAATGTTTAAGAAACTTGGAACAGTTTAAGAAACTTGAAACAGCTTACTAGAAAGCACTAGTAAGCTTGGAAAACCAGATTTCTTCCCAACATCAGTTTAAAACGCCATTCATTCCAGAGACCAGTGCCCCGGACAAACCTGACATTAACTACAGCCTTCCCCTCTGTGGGGGGAGAGGGGTGCAGCCTTGGGGTGCATTGGACATCAAGAGCAATCAGGGAGGACAGCAGCTAAGCAGGGTCCTGCTTGGCCTGCCGGCAGCTGAGGAACAGCCGGGTAGCACTGGGGCAGGGCCCCCAACTGTGGCATGTACCACTGGCCTGAGCATGCTCAGGGCAAGGCGGCTGGTCAGCGTTATGCCAGGACTGGGGTGTTCCAAGCCATGAAGATCTGTGTGTGTCTCAATAGTAACTCCTGTTCCCGGCTGCCTGAGCTCACTTCGTGACCTCGGGTGCGCAACTTCTTAATCTTTTTGTTTCCATGTGCAGAGAGGTGCCCTGAATAATCACTTTAGGCTCTTCCCACCACTGGGACCCAGTTCTCCAACCACCCAGACACCATCAAGTTCCATACCTTAGTCATGTCCACAGTATCAGGGACGACGAACATGCCCGGAGGCGGCTCCTTGTAGATGGACATGATGTCCCTGCATAACACCAAGAGGGGGTGGGGAGGAGTGAGTGAGGGAACCCCCTGCGCAGGACAGCTGGGGTCCCTCAATGAGGCCAAGGATCGAGAAAGCCGTGCTTGGTACCACAGCCGTATGCCCGGCCTTGTTGCCCAAGAAATCTCAGCTGAGTGCTCGTCAGGCAGGCAGAGAGCACATTATCAAAGCAGTATTGTGTCGGAGGGAGGCTGGGAGGGGGCAAACCTAGGATCCCCGGCATCAGGCGGCACCCCGGGGGACCACGCGTTGCCTTCCTCACTCCCACCTCCCACCCCGGGGGTGTCCAGATACTGTGTGGATGGTACATGACAAATGCTTCAGTAACCACAATGGCACAAGGAGCCAGTTAACACACTGCACACTGGCCCCTCACTATGGGGGACTGCAGGAAGTAAGAAGCCACTCTTGTGTCTCCTGCTAAAGCAAAGACCTCTGCAGGCTGGGGACCAGGGAGATGACACGTGGTGAGCGACAAAGACCAAGACAGTATAGATTTTACCTCACCTGCTGGATCTATCAGGTGAGAGCAACAGGTAAAGAACAACAGTCTACAGGAGAAAAGGTCCAGGGATGTGGTAGGTGGGTAGGAGCAAAACAGGCAGAGGCAGGTGACACAGCAGAGTACTGGCCAAACCCGAAGGTCTATAGGGACCGAAGAATGAACTGGCTTAAGGGTGGGAGGAGCTGGTGGTAAGTGTGACTTAGAGGCCGCCATCCCTACGGGGTCGGGGTCCGGGTCCGCGCTAGGGCAGGCACTGTGCCAGGCACACTGCACACAGCACCGCTGGGTGTGTATCCCACCCTTGAAGAGCAGGTGCAGACATCTGAAGGAGCCCAGAAATTGTCAGACAGTATCTAGACGAGGTAGATGCTGGCGGTGGGAGCATGGGGAGAGGTCTGTAATCAGGAAACAGGTTCAGGATTAAGAGCAGCTAAACAGTATTATCCTCTTCCCGTGCGATCGGCACGCTAGAACACCAAGCACTTTGGCAAAATGTATCTATTAGATGATATGATCTAGGCTCAGTCACCCAAGACATAAGCACAGAAAGGACTTAGGCCTTTGTTTCTATACTCAACACGAGTGCTCCTGTTCACAGAAGTAAACCAGATGACCCGTGACGGGGCAGGAGAGAGAAGGTCCCAAACAGAGTGCTTCAATCTCAGAGACCCTGGGGAGGGGAGCCTGAATTCCTCGAGCGGTGGAAGAGTGGACAGCTTTAGGGGACCTTACCAGGGGTTCAGGGGAAGACGGGGGTAAGGGAAGGACTTGGGGCTGAGGAGCTGAGGAAACAGGATAAAAGACAGCCAGGTTGGAGCTCGAGACAGCGCAAAGGCAGCAAGGTGCTTAGGCACCGGGCTGCCCAGCAGACGAAGGGGACCGATGGGTGGGGCCTGCGGGCAGCAGCGGAGTTGGCCCGGGTAGGGACCCGGCGGCGGAGTGGGGGGGCCCGCTGCGGTGCACGGGGTGGGGGAGGGGAGGGGCCGGGAGGCCGCGAGGGGCGGGGCCGACCTGGCCGGCCCAGAGGGGCCGGGGCAGCGGGGTGGGGGCAGGGAGGTCGCGCCCAGGCCGACGAGAAAGCGCGGCTCACCGCTTGATCCGGAGCAGACACTGCGGCGCGGTGCGCTCGCCGTCCCAGTCGGAGCTGAGCGTGGGGTCCCAGTGGCTGAGCAGCGCGGCGCCGTGGGCCGCGGCCGAGGGCGGGAGCCCGGGCAGCTGGGCCAGGCCGCTCCCCGGGGCCCCGGCCCCGCCCGCCGCCGCCGCCGCCCACACGTCCGGCAGGAACGGCGGCCCGAACCCCCCGCCGCCGCCGCCGCCGCCGCCGCCGCTCACGCCGACCACCCCGGCCACGCCGCTCGCCCCGGGACCCGCAGCCCCCGCCGCCGCCGCCGCCGTCGCCGCCTCCTCAGTCGGACTCTCCGCCATCGCTGCTTCGCTTCCGGGACCGCTCGGCAGCACGTCCGCCGACCAGAGCGGCCGCTGCTCCCGCCCGCCGTCGCACCACAGAGAGCCGGACCAGAGCGTCCCCTTCCTCCGCGTCCCAGCCCGGGCGGCGTTGGCTCCGCCCACTCCCGTCCCGACCAGCGAGAGGGCAGGCCAGAGCGTCCACCGCGGTCCTCCAGGGTGGGGGCGGGGACTCGTGGGCGGCGACCGTACTAGTCCGCGCAGGTTCCGGCGGTGCGGGGGCGGTGCGAGTAAGACTGCAAAACGTTTCATTTCCAAGGATTGAAAGGGGTGGGGAGGACGGTCGTAGCGGCGCACGCTGGTCATCCCAACACTCTGGAGGCTGAGGCAAGAGAATCAGTGCGAGTTCGAGACCAGAGTGATTTCGAGGTTAGCCTCAACTGCATAGCAAGATCCTGACTCAAGTTCAGTCAGTCAGTAAATAATAAAATAGAGCCAGGTATGTTGGGCAAGTGATACCGCACCTAACTTGGAAGTACATCTCGCTTTGTTGGTAGTGTTTTACTGATTGATAATAAATCCCAGAATGGAACGATATGAGCTCCAGAGCCGGTGGCCCCCGCGGGTCACCCCGGCATTCTGGAGGCTGAGGCAGGATCGATCACAAATCCAACCCCAGCCCGTGCCATTTAACAAATTAGTATGACCTTGTCTCAAAATAAAGAATAAAAAGGGCCCAGGGTGAAGCTGAATGCAAAGGCCCTGTGTTCAGACCACAGTACCAAGCAGAAATAGAACAACCCAGAAGTGCTGCCAGGGGCTGGTCTCACGGGCTTGGCCCGGCAGGGAAGCCTGGGAGAAATGGATCCTCTGATATTTCCATTGATGCTCTGTGTCCCTCTTGTCTATGCAAACTACAAGCTTTAATTTACTTTTAAAGGAGTTCAGAGTTTTTGCTTGGGATAATTCACTCGGGTGATCCAGGGTCACTGACAAAGACTCAGCTCCTTCCTCTTCCCTGGTGGGGGCCGGCAAAAAAAAAATAAAATAAAAGCTGCCAGGACTTCTGCCTGGCTACAGCACCACTCTCTCCAAGTGCAGGTTCCAGTAATGACGGCGCAGGGAACAAAGTGCTTACAGGCCTCGGAAGGGTTTTAAAGTGGACTACAAGCTTTCCAATTTCTGCATACATGGCATGGCGCGGCATGAAGGCTGCCTCTCAGAGGTTCTCTGAGGATGAAGTGTGACATTTCCAGGAGTGTTCTGCAGAGTGGCCAGCATCTCACCAGGAACCGTGGCACATGCCTATTATCCCTGCACTCAGAAGGCTGAAACAGGAGGATCGCCATGAGTTGGAGGCCAGCCTAGACTACAAAGTGAGATTCTGTCTCAAATAAGCAAATGAGGGCCAGGGATAGCTCAGTGACACCATGTCTCCCTCACAAGTGCAAGGTCCTGAGTCTGATCCCTGGTACCAAAAACAAATAAATAAACAGGGACCTCCTTGCCCCTGTCCTGTCTCACCCTGGCCTTTGCTTGTGTTTCTTCCCACTCCAAAGACTTTTTCTCTCGCAGGGGAATGCGCTGGTAGCTATGAGGAAGAGATAACGGGTCATGGACAGGAGACCAACTGTTCTATGACATCACGTGTTCTTCCTCAGCCTCCAAGGCTGCTGTCAGGCTTCACACCCTGGGCACGTTATTATTAATTAGTCATCTTAATTACTCCCTCCTCTTTTCATTACTCGTCTGTCAGCCACTAGATCAGACCTCCCCTGGGGCAGAGGCCCCGGACCAGGTTCCTCCTGTCTCTGGCTAGCATTCAGTGGGTGCTGCAGATGTGACACTAGAAAACTCGGTGAGGTGGTGCACACTTGAAACGCCAGCACACGGAAGGCTGAGGCAGAAGGATCATGAGAGCTGAGTTCAGGCCAGCCTGGGCTAAATAGGCAGATTGTCTCAAAAAAGCAAACAGAAAAGATGAAGAGAACCGCCCTTCCCTTGCCTGTGGATCTTTAGCATTTGTCTCACCTGCGTCGGTGATGCCCATTTTCCTTTGGAAGGGTGAAGCCCGGTTGCTCAAAGCCTGGGACGCCAGGGACGAAGGGCTACAGGGGGCCAGCGCTCTGTGGAAGCTGCCAGGCCTCCGAGGAGCAAGGCCTGGTGGCTGCCAGGAAGCAGCAGCGCTGCCTTTCACTGTGACACTGGGCTGCTTGCAGAGGGCAGGAGTGCGCTCTGTGCCAACCCATGCCAACCACCACTGTGCATCCTGAGCAAAGCCTTGCTTTGCCATCATGTCTGACTTCGTTATCTTTTTTTGAGACAGGATCTCTCTCTGTAGGTACCACAGGCAGGCCTCACACTTGTGGTGGATCGCCTGCCTCAGCCAGGAAGACCCTGGCCCTCCCCTGCCCTTCCTGAGCTCACAGTGAAGTTCTTCCCTCAGGCCCAGCTTTTGTTTTGGTTCAGAGCCAGGAGTAATGAAACCTCCTGCCAGGCCTAAGTCCCACCCTCAAAGTGGAAGTCAGAACCTGAAGGGGGTATTTTAAGGTTCCACAGCAAGAGCAGCTATGTGTGATAATCTAATAAGACATCTATCAGAGCACGGCACGCAGTGCCTGCTGTTATCTCAGCCCTTGGGAGGCTGAGGCAGGAGGATCCACATGAGTTCAGGGCCAGCCTGGGCTACATAGCAAGACCTTGTCTCAAAAAAACAACAGATAGGATAAAGGAATAGGGATAGCTCAGTGCAAAGATACTGGGTTAAATCCAAAATACTAAAAAAAATTGTTAGGCTGGGTGTGGTGGCTCATGCCTATAACCCCAGCGCTTGGGAGCAGAGGCAGGAGGACTGCTGTAAGTTTGAGGCTCACCTTGACCACATAAGTGAGCAGGGCCAGCCTGAACTACAAAGTGAGACCTGTCTCAAAATCATAATAATAATAATGTGTATTAATGAGATACATTGAGGCATAGACGGACATCCAATGAACTAAGTAGATGTACCATTTTGATTGATTGATTTAGTCTCACCGTATAGTTCAGGCTGGCCCCAAACTCTGAGTGATCCTCCTGTCTCAGCTTCCAATGGGCTGAAGCGTGTGCCACCATGCTTAGCTCACACATTTTTCTTATCCCCATTTTTGCAGGGAAGGCAAGAGCAGCCCAGCTACCTGTGGCACTGCTTTGCATTGACTCCTAAGCCCGTGCTCTTTGCCTCTAGGCTGAGGTCTTTTTTTGTTTGTTTGTCTGGGTTTTTTGAATGTGTTTGAGACAGAGTCTCATTTTGTAGTTCAGGCTGGCTCTGAACTCCTCATGTAGTCCAGGCCAACCTCAAACTCACATCCATGTTCCTGCCTCTACCTCCACAGTGCTGGGATGGCAGGCGTGAGCCACCACGCCCGGCACTGGTATATAGTACCAGGGATCGAACTTAGGACTTTGCATTCGCCAGGCAAATGCTGAACCACTGAGCTAAATCCCTGGCCCCACACTGAGCTCTTTTTTTTTTTAGGTTTTTTGAGACAGGGTCTCCCTTTGTGGTTCAGGCTGGCCCTGAGCTCAGCCTCAAACTCACATCACAGCAATCCTCCTGCCTCTGCCTCCCGAGTGCTGGGATGACAGGCGTGAGCCACCACGCCTGGCACTGTGGTATGTGGTACTGGTAGCTGCTGGGCGTGTCGTATGTGATTACCGGGGATTGAACTGGGTCCTTGCGCTTGCAAGACAGGCGCTGGAACCACTGAGCTAAATCCCCGGCCCTGCCCTAAGATTTTTTTTTTTTTTTGAGACAGGGTCTCGCTTTGTGGCTGGCCCTGAGCTCAGCCTCAAACTCACATCACAGCAATCCTCCTGCCTCTCTGCCTCCCAAGTGCTGAGATGACAGGTGTGAGCCACCACGCCCGGCCACCCTAAGATTTTTTACAGTGAGACACAACACCATGGATGTCCGTCAGAGCCCTGCCTTCTGCCTGGTACACTCACTGTGGCTCTGCCGCTCTCAGAAGCAGCT
>PVIR01044108.1:0-11402 GCA_004026965.1 Petromus typicus
GAAGGGAGCAGGACCTCAAAAATACCTCTTTTTTTTTTGTGGTACCAGGATCAAACTGAGTACCTTGCACTTGCCAGGCACACTGGGTGCCACTGAACTTCATCCCTAGCCCAATACTTATCCTTAAAAAAAATAATAATAATAATAAAAATGGGCCGGGGATTTAGCTCAGTGGTTCCTGCGCTTCTCTTGCAAGCACAAGGGCCTGGGTTAGATCCTCCATGACCACACACCATACTGGGTGTGGAGACTCACACCCAGCAGCAATCAGTACCACATACCACAATAGCGGGTGTGGTGGCTCATGCCTGTCATCCCAGCACTCGGGAGGCAGAGGCAAGAGGATTGCTGATGTGAGTTTGAGGCTGAGCTCAGGGCCAGCCTGAACTACAAAGCGAGACCCTGTCCCAAAAACAAAAAAAAAACAAAGAAAAATACATTAACTTGTAAAATGATTGAATCAGTACCAGGAATACAGCATAGTAGTAGAGCACTTGAGTAGAATACAAGGCCCTCTAACCACAACCAAATGTAGTAAGTTATTTGTAATACTTTGTAAATACTAAAGCTATTTACAAGGATTAACATCAGACAGAAAGTTTATTAATTCTAGGCCAGGGATTAGGCTCAGTGGTTCCGCGCTTCTGGCACTGGTTTTCCAAGTGCAAGGGCCCGGGATTCGATTCCTGGTAACCACACACAACAATGCCGGCTGTGGAGACTCACATCCACCAGCCATCAGTACCACATACCGAAGTGTCAGGCGTGGTGGCTCACACCTGAAATCCCAGCACTCTGGAGGCAGAGGCAGGAGGATTGCTGTGAATTCCAGACTGAGTTCAGGACCAGCCTGAACTACAAAAGCGAGACCTTGTCTCAAAAAAAAAAAAAAAAGTTCATTAATTAAAAAAATATTTATTGAAAGCCTTTAACTATCTGGCAACCATTTCCCAAGGCTCTCAGAATGCCCCAGCGAGCCAGGTGAAATCGCACAAGCCTGTAAGTAATCCCAGCACTTTGAAAGACTGAAACAGGAAAATCACAAATTCAAGCCTAGCATGTGCAACTAGCAACTTGGCAAGATCTGTCCCAAAATTTTAAAAAAGGATAGGGAGACAGCTTGATGCAAAGACCCTCGAATTCAACCCCCAGTAGCATACATACCCCAAAAGCTTTAGTGAACAAAACAGAAAAGGTCACTATTATTCTAGTTTATAAAGACAAACAATGAAAGTAAATACTTTACTGGGCATGGTAGTGCACACCCAGGATCCAAGCACTCAACTCATGAGGCCGATGCAAGAGGATCATTAGGAGTTCAAGGCCAGCCTGGGTGATACACCAAGACCCTGTCTCCAAAATCAAGCAAAAGCAAAAGAAAAATGAACACACACACCCAAAACTCCCCCTGCCTTGTAGTTCAGGCTGGCCCTGAGCTCAGCGTCAAACTTACATCACAGCAATCCTCCTGCCTCTGCCTCCCGAATGCTGGGATGACAGGTGTGAGCACTGTAGTATATGGTACTGATTGCTGTTGGGTGTGAGTCTCCACACCCAGTATGGTATGTGGTTACCGGGGATCAAACTCGGGTCCTTCTGTTTGCAAGACAGGCAGTGGAACCACTGAGCTAAATCCCCGGCCCACCCAAAACTCTTTTTAAGCAGTACTGAGGATTGAGCCCAAGGTCTCAGCCACATTAGGCAAGTACCCTGGGACTGAGACACATGCCCGGCCCTGTTTATTATGAAACAAGGGGGTCTCATGAAGTTGCTCAGACTACCCTTAAACTTGAACTCACCATCCTCCTACCTCAGGTTTCCAAGAAGCTGGGATTCCAGGTATACACTAGGACATCAGTCTTTTATTTTTATTTTTTTTATTGTAATGGTGAATACAAAACCCAAGGTCTCATGTATGCTAGGTGAGCCCTATACCAATGAGCTATCAATGGGGCTCAGTCCCAAATATATTTGAAGGAGATAAATAGTATGAAGAAGAGCATGGGGAGGTGAGTAGTGGGCTTGGTTACAAGTAAATGCCCCAGCGAGGCATGGTGGTGCACACTTATAATCCCAGCACTCGGGAGGCACAAGCAGGAGGATCACCATGAGTTCAAGACCAGCCTGAGCTATACAAAGAGTCAAACCCAACCTGAACTACAGTCAGATCCTGTGTCAAAAAAAATCAAGTGAAAGTACCATCTAAGATGATTGCAGGTAAAATAGTCAAGAGCCCTGTGCTTGGATGAGTCTTCCCACCGGTTTTCAGAGAAGAGAGTTCAGAAAAGAGCAGTAACAGCCAAAATATATAGGACCTTATAGGTTAATATTTCTATTATAGAGGAGTGGGGACTTAGCTCAGTGGATCCGGCGCCTGCCCTCCAAGTGCCAAGGGCCCGGGTTCTATCCCCAGTAACCACATACAACAATGCCAGGCATGGAGACTCACGCCCATCAGCAATCAGAACCACATACCACAGTGCTGGGCATGGCGACTCATGTCTGTAATCCCAGCACTTGGGAGGAGGATTGCTGTCAGTTCAAGGCTGAGATCAGGGCTTGCCCGAACTGCAAAGGCAAGACCCTGACTCAAATTAAAAAAAAAAAATTTCCATTACAATTTCAACATTCTAACTAAAGTGCCATGGTGAATAGTTTTAAATTTCCTCAGTCCTTATGCCAATACTGGAAAAGACAAGTATATCAGAATTACAATCCCCTCTAGCTCATACCCAAAGTCTGATGTAAACCTAAAGTTGCTCTCTTCATTTGGTAATTGCAAATACTACAGAATTTTCTTGTTTTGTTTTTTGTTGTTGTTGAGACAGGTTCTGGCTTTTGTGGTTTGGGCTGGCCCTGAGCTCAGCCTCAAACTCACATCACAGCAATCCTCCTGCCTCTGCCTCCCGAGTGCTGGGATTACAGGCATGAGCCACCACGACCGCCACTGTGGTATGTGGTGCTGACTGCTGCTGGGGTGGGTGAGTCTTCATGCCTAGTATTGTTATGTGGTTACTGGGGAATCGAACCCGGGCCCTTGTGCTTGCAAGACAGTCACCGGAACCACTGAGCTAACTCCCCGGCCCTCTTGTTTTGTTTTTTGATTTTCTTGTTCTGGTTGTTTTAGTGACAAGGTCTCACTTTATAGTTCACACTGGCCTCAAACTCACTATGTAGCCTAGGCTGTCTGCCTTAGTCACCTCAGTGCTGTGATTATAGGTGTGTGCCACCATGCCCAGCTTCACAAATTTTAAATGCACATCCCCAAAACAAACCTCAAGGCTCTGTAAGCAAGCCAGGTCAGGCTTCGCTTGCTAGGACTCAAAACTATATACACAGTCTCGTAATGGTATTTTTCAAGACAGGTGTTACCAAAATAATTTTTGAAAATAGTTATTTCCAAGAGATTTTGATATGAAGAATTCTCACAAAACACACAAATAACCCACAAAATGGCCTGAAGAAACCTGAGAATTACTGAAAAACCTGCAGTTCTACCTACCCAATGCCTCCACTTGAAAAGCTTACCTACTGCAAACCATCACACTGATTCTGTGACCCTAAACATCTGGAATCAGGGATAAACCTTAACCCTTTATTTTACTTGGGCCAAGGTGATAAAGCTCTATTATTAATATCAAAAATATTTTTTTTCTTTTTTTTGAGACAGGGTCTCACCTTTTTTTGTAGTTCAGGCTGGCCCTGAGTTTAGCCTTGAAGTCACAGCAACCCTCCTGCCACTGCCTCCCAAGTGCTGGATTAACAGGCGTCAGCCACCATGCCCAGCACTGTGGTACATGGTTTTGATTGCTAGTGGGCAAGTCGCCACACCCAGCATTGTTGTATGTGGTTACCAGATCGAACCCGGGCCCATGTACTTGCAAGGCAGGCACCCGAACCATTACGCTAAATCCCTGGCGCCCCCAAAATATATTTTATTAGTTATCCAAAGGTAGAACTCTACAATACCCTTCAGGGTTATATTTTCTAGTTTCTTCCTTCTAATGCTAGAAAATATTAACTTACTAAGAAGCACCAAGGTGGTGGTGCAAGCCTGTAATCCCAGCACTCGGGAGGTGGAGGAAGAACAGAAACATGTTCAAGGCTAGCCTGGTCTATAAGAACCTGTCTCCAAAAAAAAAAAATCTTCTTAAAAAGGGAAAAATATCTATGACAACTAAATATAAAAAAGGACTGCATTACTAAAATGATTTGCACACTGAGGTTCTAACCAATTTCAGGAAACCTGTAGACTGGTAAATAGTATTTAATACCAGAGAGAAAAATAATTATAAAAAGCTAAGGAAAATTCAGAATCCTGCATAACTCTGTAATCTGAAATCTCTACTTTCAAAGAGCCTAGGACTAGGCCAGGGATGTAGTTCAATGCCAAGCACGAGGTCCTGAGTCTAAGGCCTAGTAACAAAAATTAAAAAACCAAAGAGCCTAGGACTAAAGTAACATAACCCCTCATGCCATTTACCCAATTACTTTTCAATGGGAAACACAGTTTTTAATCAAAAACACTCAATATAAATACCTTGTTGAGTTCTTCTATTCTTCTAATTAGGTAAGGGTTGCTGGAGGAATTCTCAAAGTAGACATAATCTGTAGTTGAAAGAAATTGCAGAATGTAATCTTTTCAACAGAAAATTCACATTTGGAAATCCATTCTTTTTTACACTCCAAAATTCCCATTAAGTAAACACAAAATTCATTCGAAAGCACTTAAACCTTAGTATACTCTTGTACATCTACTATTCATAGATCTTTATTTTCCTTTCACTTCAATTGTTTTCCCAAGTTCTTCCAGACTTTTGTCCTACATGTCAGTTCTGGAATAAACAAAGACACCTCATCCCTGAGTAAGCAGTCGGGGCTCACTTCACACTGCCTCCACATCTTTCCCTTCCAATCCTGTTCCTTCTGGAGTATGTTTTTCAAGTAGAACTGTTGACCTAAGACACATTCAGAGCAGGGCAAGGCTTACAGCCGATTGCACATTTCAACCGCAAATTTTAAAAAAATCAGGTGGGTAGGACAGTGCCAAACTTTTCCAGAGCTTTACCTGAGGAGAGAAGGAAAAAGGGAGACCGGGTCACGTGCTGAGAGGCAGAGCCTTCTGGGGGTGATGTTGGAATCTTTTCACCCTTTTACCATACTTAAGCCGGACCCACTTAGGCTCTGGTTATAAATTGCTGCAGGCTTTCAACAAAAGGATAGAAATGTTCAAGTGTGGCTCTTCCGCCTATCTAATAGACTCAATGGAAACTTCCCACTGTGTGTCTGAGAGGCTGAAATGCATTGTTACTGTCTGTCTACCTTAGCGACTCTCTCCCGTCTCTGCAGAGTGGCCTCATTTAGCCAGGCCATTCCTACCGCCATCCATCAGGAGCTCGGCTAATGAGCAGAGGAGGAAGAGCAAGTCCCGCTCACACACAAACACGCCACTTATCTGAATTATTATTTTACCAGCATGAAGGGGAGGAGGGCGTCGCGAGCCCGGAGAAAGTTTGTTTGACCTTATTTCCCTCTTCCGCAGAAGGCTGGGAAGGCAGGCAGCACAGCCCACGTCCAGGCTGAGCTCCACTCCCCCACCTCCACCTGCGGACCCTGGACCCTACTGAGCCCTGTTTTGGGGGGGGTCTGGACAAGAAACGGCGAGGAGAGAAAGAAGGGAAGGTGCAGGGCTCATGGTGACCCTAAAAGCAGGCCCCTCCTGCTGGGCCCCGGGCAGGGCCCCCACCCCCACCGCGCACCCACTGAAGGGCGGCGGGGAGGGGGGTGCCCCATGCTCCTCTTCCTCGAGCAAGGAGGCCACGCGAGGGACAGGCCACCAGCCGGGGGTTCGACGGTCCCTTCTCCCACAGGGCGTTGGGGGGTCTGGTTCTTGCCCCAAGGGGAGGCCTGACCCGAGAAGCCGGGCGGGTGCTGGGGCTGCAGGGCCGCGGCCCGCCGTGGGGGAGAGAGGCAATGAGGGGTGGGACCCCGCGCCCCCCGCCCCGGCCCCCGCAGCCCGCTGCACACGCACGGGTCGGGCCGAGCCTGCCTACCTCCGACCCGGTACATGTTGGCCGCCATGTCGGCGCGCCCGCCCGCCGAGCCGAGCTGAGCCGAGCCCCGCCCGCCGCTCCTCCGCTCAGCCTCGGCCGCCGCCGCCGTCTCCTCGCGCCGGGCCGCGGGGGGTGGGGGAGGGGACGCGGGGGGGAGGGGTGGCGCCCGCCCCCTGCGCCGGCCGCGCGGCGCAAAGGGCCGGGTCGGGTTGGAGTGGGGTGGGGTGGGGGCCGGGAAAGGGCGGAGACTCGGGCCGGGGTGGGGGGGTCTTGGAGGGAACTGGAGTCCCGCCACAGTCGGTACTCGCAGATGTGGGCCAGGCACTCCGGGGGAATTGGAGTGAGGGACCGGGACTCAGGACCCCCGAGCGCCCACAGCTCCACCTAGGTCCCCTGTCACCTGCCTATCCCACCCAGGTTCTCCTCTGCTCTGTCCCTGGGGAACCCTAGTAGGTGAGACCATCAGCACGTGAGCGCCAGGCTCGGTGCAAACTCTTGGAAGCAAATAAGCGCAGGCAGCGGGCGCCTTCCCCGAGGTAGGTGCGTGGTTCTTTAGAGCCCCTGACTCAGGACCAGCCAACTCCAGGTGCTTTCTGCCTACCCAGTCCGAGACCGAGACCTTGCTGGGGACTGGGGGGCGGAGGCCGGAAAAACTAGCTCCCTTCCAAGTCCGCCCCAAGTCCATCGTGGTCACCTATAACTGCGAAGAAGAAAATCAACCCCCCCCCCCAGCACCCTGAGGTCCTGCCTCGGACAGGCTTCTGACTGCGAGTGTTTGGACAACAAAAGACCTTTAAGAGGAGCAGCGCTTCCTTTGTCTGTGGGGGAACACGGCCCCATGGCTCATCACTACCCCTCCCCCGGGAAGGGACTGTCAATCAGCTTGCAGAGATGGACAGTTTACTGCTTATGTGCCCAAACCTTTTCTTTTGTTTTGCAGTACTGGCAATAGAACCAAGGGCCTGGCACGTGCTAGGCAGCCCTTCTACCGCAGAGCTACATCCCCAGCCTTCTTTTTATTTTTATTTTGAGACATCTCACAGAAGTACCCCAGCTAGTCTTGAATTTAGGATCACTACCACATCCTTCTTGGTCTAAACCATTTAAATGGTTATTTTCCTGTGCCACTTTCTAGACAACTCATTTTTAAGCCCTCAAAACACAGAGAAGCAAGTAAAAATCTTGTTTCTTGACTGGGTAGCTCCCCAAAAGGAGACAGATGCCTGGTTTGGCTTTTTGTTTGTTTTGTTTCATCTGTGGTACTGGTGACTGAACCCAAGGCCTTCCCACTGAGCTGCAATCCCAGTCCTTTTTAAATTGTTTATAAGACACCATCTCCATCTCCATAAACTGCCCCAGGCTAGACTCAAAACTCCTGATGCTCCTGCCTCAGCTTCCCACAATGGTGGGATCTTGGATGCCTGCCAAAGTGGCTGGCCACAAATAACTTTCTTCAGAAAGCCTTCCAAGCTACTCCTGAAATTGTTCCATAACAGGCATGAAGAGCAGGTCATGGTGGTGCAAGCTGTGATTCCAGTGGCCTATTGGGGGCTGAGGTAGGAGGATTGCTGTGAGCTTGATATTGGGGAAAATAGAACTCCCAACCCGCTAGATGTCAGACATACTGAGTTCTGAGTCCTCAAGACCAAAGAATGAATTCTAAGGAAGAATGGGGGTGAGCCTGGGATTTAGCTCAGTGGTTCCAGGCCCTGCCTTGCAAGCACAAGGTTCTGGGTTCCATCCCCATAACCACATACAACAATGCCAGGTGTGGAGACTCACACTCACCAGCAATCAGTACCCCATACCACAGTGCCAGGCTTGGTGACTCACACCTGTAATGCCAGGTAGTCAGAGGCAGGAAGATTGCTGTGAGTTCAGAGCCAGCCTGAATTACAAGGCGAGACTGTCTCAAAAAACTAAAGAAAAAAGAAAAGAAAAATAATTTTCTGCATATCTAAGGCAAAGTAAAAAACAAAATAACAGCAAAAAAGAAAACTTATTAATTATGATCGACTGTGATGACCTGTTCCCTCATCTACAAAATGGAGATGTTAGTTGTTTCACAGATGTGCTCAAGTTCAGTTGTGATGATATCTGAAAATGCTTTGTAAGCCAGAGAGCATAAAACACTATGCAAGAAACAGGTGTCTGTTGCTTTTTTTTTTACCCTCAGAAAACTTGAGAGTCCCAAGGTTTCATGCCGTGTGTCAAACTGTGAGCTCTCCTCAGCTCTTCTGACCCAGAGGAGAGCAGAAGTATTCAGTCATGCCTTCTGCTGAGCTGCTATTTATCAAAATTCTTTTCCTAGAAATCCCACCAGAAACAGATTAGGACATAGCTGACATCATCTCCATTTCTGAGCTGACACACAAATAGACTGAAAAGCTCACCTGTAGTGTAGTCATTGGCAACAGCTTTAGGTTTATAATTCATTGCTTTCCTCTGGCCTTAAATATCCAGACTGCCTAATGAAAAAACCATAATGAAAAAACCATGACTGCCACCTGAAAACCATAAACAGCAAAGAAATGAATCGAGCTATTAGGTATTATTTCATTATTTTTAAATAAATGAGCAATTGCTCCTCCCCTCAAAATGTTTCTGTATTTGTGCTAGACCATTGACTGCCTGTCTCATTCCCTAGTACTTCTTACCAAGTATTAGTGGTCACTATACTAACCACAGTAAATGTGTGCAGTGCCAAGAAAAGGCTCCAGGTCCACACTCTCCTCTTTTGCTTTGAAACAGCCCTGCACAGAAGCCCCCAGATAAAAGCCTTGGAGATTCTGAGAGGAAGACTGGGCTCATGATGATGGAGGAGTAAACCCCTAATCTTCCCCTACATTCTATATATTTAGTCTCTTTCACTACCAGTTCCGTAGATCACCAGTATCCTTTTTTCTTTAACTACCAGGTGTTGAACCCTGGCTTTTTGTACTTCCAAGTCCCCAGCCTTTTTAAATGTTTTATTTTGACACAGGGTTTTATTAACTTTCTTTTTTTTTTTTTTTTTTTTGAGATAGGATCTCACTTTTGTGGTTCAGGCTGATCCTGAGCTCAGCCTCAAACTCACTTCACAGCAATCCTCCTGCCTCTGCCTCCTGAGTGCTGGGATTACAGGTATGAGACACCACACCCAGTATTGTGGTATGTGGTACTGATGGCTGCTGGGTATGAGTCTCCACACCCAGTATTGTATGTGGTTAACCGGGGATTGAACCTGAGTCCTTGCACTTGCAAGACAGGTGCCGGAACCACTGAGCTAAATCCCCAGCCCCATTAACTTTCTAACTTTTCCGGGCTGGGCTCAAACTTGTGATTCTCCCGATTCAGCCTCCCAGAGTGCTGGGCCTCTCTTCCTCTAGTGTTACATCAAGTGCCTAGAATAGAGAGAAGAGACATAATATGAAGCTCTTGAGACGTCCCAAACATTTTAGATTTAGATTTTACTCCAAGCTTTTGGGTTAGGTGTATCCCACACACCCGGTCATTTTTTGTAGTGTTTGAAGCTCAAAGAGTTAAATCACATTTATTAAGGAACACAGCACCAACCAGGCATGACAGTGCATGCCTGAAATCCCAGCACTTCTGGAGGCTGAGGTGGAATGATTGCAAGTTCCAGCCCAGCCTAGGCAATTTTGCAAGACCCTGTTTCAAAA
Source organism: Petromus typicus (assembly GCA_004026965.1). Taxonomy (NCBI): domain Eukaryota; kingdom Metazoa; phylum Chordata; class Mammalia; order Rodentia; family Petromuridae; genus Petromus; species Petromus typicus. Next base: position 9,716 of record PVIR01044108.1, read on the forward strand.
TACAAGATTAAAAACTACTGGGGATGTAGCTTAGTGCAAAGGATTCGGTGCTCAGTACAAGAAAAACAAAAACAATCCCAGCATTCAGAAGACTGAGGCAGGAGGATCACCACAAGTTTAAGGCCATTATGGGCTACCTAGTGAGCTCAAGTATAGCCTGAACTACAGAGCAAGACTGTGTCTCAAAAAATTTAAAATTAAAATTAAAAAATAAGAAAGAGATAATCTCTCAGACCATGCCTGAATCCCAGCACAAATCGATCCTCCCAATCAGTAAAATTTTCTTTCCAAGGCTGTTGTGATTTAAAAAGCATGAAAAGCATCTGGTAGCTGTGTCTGTAATCTCAGCTACTCTGGAGCCTAAAGCAGATGGATAGCAAGTTCAAATCCAACCGAGGCAACTTAGTGAAATGCCTTTAAAAAATTTTTTTAAAAAGCCAGTGATTTAGCTCAGTGGTCTCGGCGCCTGCCTTGCAAGCGCAAGAGCCCAGGTTCAATCCTCAGTAACCCCAGACAACAACGCCAGGCATAGTGACTCACACCCAGCAACAATCAGTACAACACACCACAGTGCCAGGCGTGGTGGCTCACGCCTATAATCCCAGAACTCGGGAGGCAGAGGCAGGAGGATTGCTGTGATGTGAGTTTGAGGCTGAGTTACAAAGTGAGATCCTGTCTCAAAAAAATAAAGAAATAAATAAAAAAGGATGAAGTGTAGATATATGGTAAAGTGCCCCTGGGTTCCATCCTCAATATCATTAAAAAAAAAAAGTCCTGCCAGTCTCTAACTTCCCATCATTTACTTAATAGAAGAGGACATTGCAAGAAAGCTGTAGAGACAGTTTTCTTTTCTTTTTTCTCTCTTTTTTTTAATTTTTATTTTATTTATTTATTTATTTTTTAGGTTTTTTGACACAGGGTCTCGCTTTGTAGTTCAGGCTGGCCCTCAGCTCAGCCTCAAACTCACATCACAATCCTCCTGCCTCTGCCTCCCGAGTGCTTGGATTACAGGCGTGAGCCACCACGCCCGGCACTGTGGTATGTGGTACTGGTTGCTGCTGGGTGTGAGTCTCCACACCCAGTATTGTTATGTGGTTACTGGGGAATCGAACCCGGGTCCTTGCGCTTGCAAGACAGGCGCCAGAACCACTGAGCTAACTCCCCGGCCCCTCTCTTTCTTTTTTAAAAGATAAGTTCAGGTAAGATTTGAACTCACTATGTAGGCCAGGCTGGCCTGAAATTCAAAGTGACCCTCATGCCTCAGCCTTCTGTGTGCTAGGAATACAGACATACACCACCACATAGGAATAAAAAGTTGTTTTTCCTATTAATTTAAGGATGGAGGGGTTTTATTAAGCAAAATATTTATTGGTACATTTTAGATACATATAAATATAACATTCATCAGAAGGAATTTGTACCTATACATGATATATATTGCTTCTTTTTTTCCCAATCCTCTTCTTCCTAGAATAGTTATTATATATTAAAAAAAAAAAAAGAAAGGCCTAGGTTTAGCTCAGTAGCACCCTGTCTTTCTGTCAAGCCCAAGGTCCTAAATTCAATTCTTACTACAAAAAATACAGCCAAGGACAGTAATGTACACCTATACTCCTAGCATTTAGGAGGCTGAGGCAGAAGGATTGCTATAAATTCAAAGCCAGCCTAAAATACATACCGATACCCT
>PVIR01044109.1:0-11377 GCA_004026965.1 Petromus typicus
CAGTAATCTCAGTTCTATAACTGTCTTTAACAAGATTCTTGCACTCTCCCAGTGAGTGTTTTGCTTTTCTTTTGAGTTGTAGACTGTGCAGAGGAACTAATTGCTAGATTAAAGAACTGCTGCTCCACTTATTCACTGTCCACAGACAAGTATGTGATATCTCTGGAGGCTCTTCCTCATGCAAGAGTCATGTCCAGTTTGGCCCACAAGACAACAGATATTCTAAGGCCTTCTAATCTCACCCTTGTTCCCAAAAAGCTGCAGACCCAAGCACTACTTCATGATGCCCAGGGCCCTTCCTACCAGGACTTACTCCACAACCCTGCCAGGCCCTACTTCTACAGTCTGTTTTCATGGGCTTTGGGTACAGTCCTGGTGGCAGGAAATTTGCAGGCCTGAGTGTCATTCAATGGCACCCAGGGCCCTCCCTGCAGGGACCCACTGCACCCTACTTGTTCAGTCTTTCCATCGGCTTCTGGAAGAGTCCAGGTGTCAGGAAAGATCTAGGCCTATGTGATGTTCATTAGTGCCTAGGATCTCTATTAATTTTTTATTAGTACATGTTTACTGTTCATAATAATCACTTTGTGTGCATATATATGTTTACAGCATAGTTAAATTTTAAAACTTTACCAAATATTCTTTTTTGAATTTGCTGAAGTTTTTCAGAACCACCCATATAGTTCAGAAATACATCAACTAAAAGAGGATTGTATTTTAACAGTACTTGAATTAAATATGAGTTTTCTATAGTACTGGCAGCCAAATTAACACTCATAGTTATTTATTTTTGTGTAATACTGTAGCTATTTGTCTAATTTTCATTTCACACATGTTTAAATGCAATTTACCAAAAATAGATAATTGTTTCTAACTCACAATACCAGATTAATGAAAAGTAAAATATACAATTAGAATTATTATTTTCTTCCAGATAGAAAAATCATTTTGAAGAAAACTCAAAGATGTGTTTTCCTTGGTTTTGGCCTTAAAGTCAAACTGACAGGCATGAGTTAAGAAAATAATTACAGGGAAGGATCCAGAGGAAAATAAACCATGAAAGGAGAGACATGTAATATCTATGAATTACAACTTTACATGGTCAGTGTTTTTATTTGTAGAGACAGGCTATGTGTTATTTATATATAAATAAATATGGCTACAGTAAATGTAAAATATAAATTATCTGTCAAGTGCAAGTACTTATTTATCAGCAGTAAACTGATATTTACTGCTATCACTACACAAATGAGACTCTTTAGAAAAATTAACAACACAATTTAATTTTTAATATCTGTGATAAATCCAATTTAATAAAAATAATTGATCTTATATCTGAAATATAAGCTTAGCAGATTGACTTCCTTCTTTAAATAATGAATAATATTAGTCAAATACTGTTTAAAAGCTTCTACACTAAGGTGGAAGATTAAAATATTTAATATCCTTCATATAAAATTTTTAAAAAATGAGTAAAGAAAGAAAAATAATAAAAAGCAATCTGCAGCAAGCCACTAAATAAGACCAAGAGAATAGCATAATATAATTTAATTAACAAATCCAAATAAACAAATCCTGCTATAGAAGAAAGGATATACAAAGAGCTCAACTTGCAACTATGCCTTAACTTTTTGAAAAGTTTAACAATCTTCCTAACATCATTAAAAAGTGGGTAATAAAAATTCAGCTTGTTCTACTGATTGAGCATAAATGAAAAATATTTCCCAGGAGAAGTAGATGAAGTCAGAGGAGATGAATCACTGAATACTTTGGGAGAATGAAGTCTACATGGTAATGTTGTGAAAGCTGTCTCTCTGGGAGTACACTGCACCAGGTGGAGTGAACCACAAGGGAGGGCAAAAGTAAAGAGGTGCAAAGTTATAATAAAAATTTTCTGTTGCACTGAGTTCCTTCCATGGGCATTACTATCTCCTCCCCACAGTCTGGAATTTTCTTAGACTGCATAAAATTGGCTAAAACATATTTAGCTTTTGGACTTTACCTTGAAGGTATCACAAGCTGGATATCAAAAAAAAATATGTAGTATCACCTATACTAATTTAAAACAAAAGAAAACTTTGGACATGGCCAGTCTCATATGAGGAAGATTAAAGTGCTAAGATTGTCACTTCCAGTCTTCTGTATATTTTGCCAGATTATCATCTCCTTCACAATTTTGTGTTCAAGTAGTCAATTTTGCAACAAAACAGTCCTATCTACCTAGATATCTTGGTCCTGAACTCCCATAGTCTTCTTATGCTTTCTTATTCAGGATATACTCCATAAACTCTAAGCATATTTTGCCAACAATCCTTATTCTCCTAGACATATTTTCTCCCCTAGTTTTCATGACTGTATGTTTTCTTTCTCTTGCTCTCTAATGTTTTCTGTGCTAGAACATTCTCCTGTCATCATTTCTAAGGATTTCTGTTGTTTTTCTATTTGTTTTTCCAGTATATCACACACACTTTGAATTTTCTGAAACAAGATTTCACCAAGTTACCTAGGTCAGACTCAAACTTGTCATTCGCCTGGCTCAACCTCCTAAAATCCTGAGATTATAAATGTGTGCCACTACACATAGATCCTGAGGGTTTTATCTCTGTCTTTTTCTTTGCTCTCTATATATTAGTTTCCCTCTTGCAACTGTAAATATCTCCACTATTGGTGGGAGTGTAGACTCGTACAACCTGTGTGGAAATCAGTGTGGAGATTCCTCAAAAAACTAGGATTGGAGGTCCCATTTGACCCGACCATTTCTCTGCTGGGTATATACATATAGAATTAAAAGATTCATATCAGGGCTGGGGATTTAGCTCAGTTGTTCCGGCGCCTGTCTTGCGAGCACAAGGACCTGGGTTCGATCCCCAGTAACCACATACCATACTGGGTGTGGAGACTCATGGCCCAGCAGCAATCAGTACCACATACCAGTGCTGGGTGTGGTGGCTCATGCCTGTAATCCCAGCACTCGAGAGGCAGAGATGGGAGGATTTCTGTGATGTGAGTTTGAGGCTGAGTCAGGGCCAACCTGAACTACAAAGTGAGACTCTGTCTCAAAACAAACAAACAAACAAACCAAACAAACAAAAAAGGATTCATATCACAGCGACATATGTGCACCCATATTTATAGCAGTTCAGTTTGTGATTGCTAAATCTTGGAAACAACCAAAATGTCCATCAACTGGAGACTGGATCAAGATGTGGTTCTTTTATAGAAGGGAATATTAACCTGCCATTAAAAATGATAAGATTGAGTCATTCATACTCAAATGGATATACCTTGAGGACATCCTCATAAGTGAAATAAATATCAAAAATTTTAATTGTATAAATTTAATTGCTCACAGTTTTAGGCATCTATGAAAAATTGGTTGCACTTGGGTAATGTCTAGGAATGGTTCCTTCTTGAGGGTTTAACAACAGTAAGTTCCCAGCTCTTTTGCTGTTCTCATGGTCATCTTTGTTTTTTTGCTTGAGGCTTTTCCTTTCATCTTTAAAGTAAACATAACAATTTTTGCTTCCAATATCACATCGCCTCCTTTGACCTTAGCCCTTCCTATTTCCTTCTATGTAGCAGCACACTGCATTAGGCCAAACCTGACAATTTAGGATAATCTTAATGTCTTAATTTTACCTCATCTACTTCCAGCACCAAAGGCCTCCTCTTCTCTTTACCATTCAAGATATATAGCTCGTGGCTTTTTCATAATTTTACAATATCTTGGCACTTGAAAGACATGCTCAAGATATTCTTACTGAAAATGTAAAGCTGCTTGGACCTGATAATAGCCTAGATCTTATCTCCCTCTTCTTACATAGTATACTACTTAAGAATTCAACAAATGACTTCATGCTATTGTTTAAGTCTAGTTAAGTCTTTTTTTTTTTTTTTTTTCTTTAACAAAAAGGTTAGGCAACGAGATCTTACTTCAATATATTGATAAATTCTATTTTTTTACTTGGAGAAACTTCAAATAAAGGTACCTTTTATTTTCAATTTCTAACCCATAAAGTGAACATTTAAAAATATTTTACTGAAGATAATAACATTACACTTTCTCTAGCTTTACAAATTACAATATCTTTAGTTAATTAAATGTTAAAACCAATTAATAGCAAATAGTTACTCTAAAATTAGTCAGATTCCATTATTTGAAATTTGTACATTTGATAGCACAATTCAATATTTATGAAGAATTTTCTCTATGAATAAAAAGATACCCGTTAATGGGTTTCTAGAAATGAGACTCAGTAATTATCATTTAGACAACTCATTATCTGTTTCAGAAATGTAATAGTCAAGCTCTTTATCATTGCTTATTCAGAATTAGAGAAGAAATTGCAGTGATGACTCTTTTCTTATCTAGCCAAGTACCTTATATCACTTTTACAAACATGATGGATATTGTTTTTGCTTTTGAAAAGAATGTTTTTATTCTGATTATCTAAGCTAGTACAATTTTTTGCAACTCTATTTCAGTTTTTCTCCTACTCCTTACTGCCCCCTCATTGTTTTGCAATGATGAAAGTGATAATGAGTAATGATATCTATTCATGGAAAATGTGAAAGATCTGAAGTTACAGTACTTTTCATTAGGAAAATGTGTTTCTAGCAGAAACAAGCACCTTTACTTAGTTCAGTTCTAATTCTTATAAGAAGTGAATGATGGGTATATATATAATGTACCTATAAAGATTTGAATTTAAGTACAAAAAAAGTTAATTTTCCTTAAGTTTCAGAGTTCCCTCTCTTACTTCCCCCCACCTGCCACTTTGTCTTACTAACTTCACAAGCTTGTTCATAGTAGTTTCAGTGCACAGATATGTATCAACCTTTAATTTTAACTTATTAAAATGTAAATGATGTCTTGTATATTTTTCATCTCTCCCCTCAATATGCAAAACATAATGAATGGTACTGTTAAACTACTAAAGTAGGTCGTATATGGAGATAAAAGCTAACCTTACATGCTTGGTCTCTATTTGGCCTGGAAGTAACATGCATATTGGCTATTTCAAAACCTCGAGCTTGCACATATTAGTTCCATAGCTCTCTTACATCAGGATTTCATACCAATGTATCTTTACATTTGCATTAGTAGTATGTTATTTAAAAAATAATGCCAAAATTATGTAACACAAGGAAAGTGACTTAATATAAAAATATGTTCATTTTAGAAATATTCAAATACAATTTTTCCTCTCAGAACCTTCAAAGAGTTGTTAAATAATTGAATTACCATGAATCCAGACAACTACTCTTACAAATCTTGATATAAGACTAATACAATACCAACTGTACATACCTAAAATGTAACACTAATTTTGCTTAAGTAAATTTTTAAAATTCTACAGCATAGATAATAGTATTTTATTAAAGAGACAGGTAAAATTTTAAATACACATTGGCTTTCTCAGCTTCTTTCACTGAGAGATATCCACATAACTTTTTAAAGCAACAAATTTTCTTCAAACTCAATACAAAAAAGTACAAAATTCATCTTCAATATATTCTCTTTTCTTCCCAATTCCAGAAGATTTTCCTCCGAGATAATAGGGTCCCCTTTAGACTTGTTCCTCTTTGGCTCATTCTAAGCTTCATTAAATTTTACTTGTTTTTCATCTCATGTCTTTAAGTTCCTATCAAATACAATAATCCGATGTGTCCATCTCAATAATATTTATAAGCACATATTATTCCATGTTGCATTTGGAGAAGGAGAATTTAAAATGACAAACAATTCACCATCCTGCTAAGTTCAGGCAGGGAAGAAGTATACAAAGCATTGGTATCTATTACTATTATCTCCAGTTACATCATTACTTCCCAGCACTTTGCAAAATATGGGAGGCTAATTTTGTGGGAAAAGAAAAGTTTATTTAAAGAGGAAGAGGGGCCTCTGGTTGCCTCAAATAGTTGTCTAACTTTGTTTAGGTGTGCAAGGGCTTTTGTTGTAAGGAAGTGTGGAAAGAAAGACACTGAGACAACAGACAAGGATATTACCCATACAGTTTCATTCTCTAGCCATTTTTGGCTCGTCTCTCTTATCTAAAGGAAACTGCACCCTGACCTGCCAAGGACAGCATTTTATATTCCTTTTAGACACACACACTACTTTCCTGGCAGAGGTGTTATACATTGGTCCATTCATCTGAGCTGAGGAGAGCAGCGGTGACACTTTATCTTCCCAGGATGAGAAAGTTTAGAGAAATAATTACCTTTTTGAAAGGTGCTAGTTTTTAAAGATTTGTTTTATTTTTCAGTTATAGTACTTTGCTCTGCCTTTGTTTTTCTTCTAGGATTGCCTATTTTAATCAATTTTTAATTTCTACTTTTAAGGAAGTACAATCACTTTAAATTCTGGATATTCCCAGAATGGCACTTGCAGCTAATAACCACAGTGAAAGCAACAAATCTATTATCAATTATGAGTCTTTTGTCAAAACTCTATTAGATATAGTTTCTTGGAACTGTCTAAATAAATTTCCTTTTCCTTGATCTTGTTTTCATTTTAGCCATCAACTATTCAAAAAAATTCCACTTGAATACCTGTAATCATAATATTCACTTTTGGCTCTTGATAAGTAGCACTTAGGCAAAACATCATCTATAAACCTTTTCTAATCTCTAGCCAAGGTTGTAAAAAAGACTTTTCATTTCAAAACCATGTGACCATCTTGTGATCATTTTATTTTCCAGGTAGTAAATATTAATCTGAGTAAGTACCTAAGATTGTAGCTACATGTGTACTGTTCTACACAGTTCTCTGCCTGCCTAAAATTCACACTTCAAACAAATTTTGGTACAGTTTATTCCACACAATATATTGCTTCTTTCAGTGTTGACATTCTTTCTTTTTTTGTGGAGGAAGGAGGTATAAGGCAGTGTCCTTCCATTGTTGTGAATCAAAAACTTATCTGATCAGCTGACAAAGGTGATAGAATAACAGCTTGCTATCTATCAAAAAAAAAAGAGTTTTGAAAAATTGCTGGAAAATATAGTTCTTAATTACAAAGATATTTATTCAAATAAGCTAAAAGCCATCTTTAATTGCTCCTGAAGTTCAAAAGTTATTGTTTCTATAATATGCTAATTACCTTTACCAGTTTATATTATAAGCCATTCTGAGACTTTCAACAAAAACTAAATGGAATGTATCTGTACAAGTAGCTACTGGCCTGAATATAGATTTGGAATTAAATAAAATCACATCAAATGCTACAAAATTAACCAAACATTAGCCTCAATATAAAAATACACAGTATTTATTTAACCTCAACATAAAAATACACAGTATTTATTTAACTTACACATTTCTTTGTATAATCTATACATTTTAACATTCTGTTACAACTATAACTGAACTCTACAGTTATGGTATTTTATTACAAAAAGGAGATTATCTAGAACAAGTAGAAAAATTTTGGTTCCTTGTATACAAATAAAAGCTTGCACAATAAATTAGAATGTTCTAGGGGCCGGGGATTTAGCTCAGTGGTTCTGGCACCTGTCTTGCAAGCACAAGGACCCAGGTTCAATCCCCAGTTAACAACATACAATACTGGGCCTGGAGACTCATGCCCAGCAGCAATCAGTATTACATACCACAGTGCTGGGCATGGTGGCTCACGCCTGTAATCCCAGCACTCAAGAGGCAGAGGCAGGAGGATTGCTATGCTGTGAGTTTGAGGCTGAGCTCAGGGCCAGCCTGAACCACAAAGCAAGATCCTGTCTCAAAAAAAAAAAAAAAAAGAAAAAGAAAAAAAAAAAAGAAATGTTCTAGAAAAATTATTTTCTTGTTATTAGATGCAAAGATACTATGAAGAGGAAGCCTAATATTCTTAAAATTTGATCCTTACATAACTAGAAATACGTTCTAGCATTCTATCAAGAGAGATGACGAGATTAGATTCCCTGTGAAGTATCTTTCAGGTACTTCCCTGATACTTCGTCAAGAAACAAATGAAGGAAAGGAGTTATAGGACCCTCTAAAAATTAATGATACCTCAGTTCAGAGTGTAGACCATTAAAATCATGTGCAAAGCTAATAATTTACCCAAGATCAAAAAAATTACTTTAAAAAGCAAGGAGAAATCAGAGAGATTTGCTCTTTATAAGTAATGTCATCTTAGATTTGTGAACCTAATGCTTTTCTTTACCAAATTATTCACCAACTATAGGCAGAGTGTTAATGCCTGAAAGGTTCTAAGGTTAAAGATCAACTTTCTAGAAGATTTGAAAATCTCTAGAAACAAGAAAATAACTAACAGTGAACCTAACTGCACCATTCCTCATCTTTGCACAAACTTGGGAATCATGGAGGAAACAAACTGAATGAAAGGCTAAATAAGCAACTAAAAGATAAAAAACAGTACAGAAAGACAAGTAATTGTTTATCATGGAGAATGGGTGGGGAACAACGTTTATAGATGGATTCCAGGCAATCTACTATCATAGTAGAACTAAAACCCAGTCTTCAGAAAAATATGATGAATTTAGCATTGCTATAACATATTATCTATTGTAAAAAGGGAGGAAAGAATACACAGAAACATAGGAATTTATAGAGGGTAATACACATTCTGTAGTGAATTTCCTGTAATTTGCCTAAAGTAGTCCAACATTAAATGCAAGTAACCAGGGAACATTATCAGGCACAAATTTTAACCCACAAAAAAGTATTTTTTAAAAAAATGAAAAGATACATAATTAAGGATCTAAGAGAGGAATTAAAATGAAATTTTAAAACTATTTAACTTAAAGGAAAACAGAAAAAGAATAAATCAAATCAATCAAACATACAAACAAAAATAAGACAAAAACAAAAAGTGGACCTAAATAATTTACTGCCTTCACTGTAAGTATACCAAATATGTTAATTAAATTATTAGTTTGGATTATTAAAAGATACAACTAGAAAATGTTTTTAAATAATAAAGGAAAAGATATACTCAAATCTGTAAACTCTTGTTAATCATTTTATATTGAGTTGTGTAATTTACATATCCTAAATATAAATATTTCATCAAACATTTATTTTGCAATTACTTTTATCTTTTTGGTTTTCTTAATATTACTTATGGAAAAGCAAAACGCTTAATTTGGTTAGAGTCCCATTTATCAATCTTAGCTTTTTGTAGCTTGGCAGCACACCAATAAGCATACACATCTGAGAAATGCGCATTAAATCTACATCCAGTTGTTATTACTTATCTATTTTACTGGCTAAAATCAAGAACACTGACAATACAAAGTGTTCAGTGGTGACAAAGTAATTTCAGTACACATATTGCAAAATGGTGTGATCACTTTGGAAAGCAGTTCAATTCACCACAATATAGATAATCAGAAATCCACTATCTCCAGCATTATTATTCTTACATATTTAACCAAGAAAAATAAATACTTCTTTCTGTGCACATGCTTATAAACAAATCATAGCAAAATTATTCAAAATAACCAAATCTAGAAATAATTTGAAAATCCATTACCTGGTGGGTAGATATAAAATAACTGCAGTATACTCAAAGCAATAATATTCAAAACTTAAAAATAACTATTTATATATGCAACAACATAGATAAATATAACAACTGTACAAAACCAAAATTATTAAAAGTCAAAACCAAATAATACATCATATTACTATAGAAATCAACATATAGGGAGGAAAAAATATGTAATGACATAAAACAGTTCATGTATTACCTAGAATGATGAGACTTAAGGGAGTGACTGGAATTGTGTAAAGCAAATCTGAAAATTGAAATGTTCTATATAGTGAGTGTTTGATTGCACTACCATAGATATTTTTCAAATCTCAGATTGCACACATAACACTTGAGTTTTACTGTAAGCAAATTACACTTCAATGATATGAAACTGGTTTTTAAAAGGTTACTTGAATAATGTACTTGATTTTTAAACAACAAAAAGATTAAAAAACCCAATCAGATTGAATAAATATACAATCTTTCACCTACATCAGAAAAAAACATCTGAAACATAAACATAAAAATAGAATTAAGGCAGTTTTACAGAGGAGTTCAGAGGACTTTAAAGCAAGACCTGAAAAGAAGAAAGAACACATCAAAGTTTGGAAGATTCTTGGGAAACTATTGCCAAGTTCTCCGCTAGGTATATATTACAGGAGATTGCATAGAACAGACCCCTATTTCAGCTAAAAAATGCCAAAGTATGTGAACTCATTTTTGAGACAAGCCTACTTGAGATTTATGTAGAATCCAGAGACTTTGTTGGAAGGTAGTCACATTGGAACTTTCTCCTTTATACAACTACCCATGATTATCAAAGAGCCACAGTCACAGAAGAAAAGAATTTACTATCAATCAAAGTGCACTATCTAAGCAATATATTACAGCAGACTTCAGTGCTAAGGCATACCAAACAAATGTATTATTTAGTAGAAATAAGAAAAAATTTTAATGCCAATCTTTAAGATATTCCATTAGAAGTAAGTTCCTCAAAGTGCAACATCAGGCTATTCACTGGATCTTTATCTTACAGTCACTCACCGAAGTTTCTTCACCTCTGCTGAGGCCTTCCCTTCCTTAGTGGTAGTTGAATTTGTTTTTCTGTTTTTACCAAAATGGATATAAATAATTTCACTACATCCTTTTCAGTGGAACCAACCACCTCCACCTCTTCGGAGGTCTTCTTCACCTATACAGGTCCTTTCCTCTAAGGTTCTAAATGTTAGCAGTAATTTAAAACTCTTCCAATTGATTACCCAAGCTGTAGAGTAATGCTGGCTGCCTGTAATTTTAATTTCCACAATTTTGGATTTTAGTCATTCTTTTTTTCTTTTATCAGTACATTTTGGTAGTTCATGAATTTTATAACTTTGTTGAGGAGTGATTACATATACATATTATATCTTGTTTCTTTTTTAATCCCCTTCCCTCCACTTGTCTTCTTCCAACTGCCTTACTCCACATTTTATTCTTGATTGTACTTTAATCTTAGCTCATGTTACTGCATATGATGTTTATAATCACTAAGCTTATTACATTCTTCTACTTGGCATATCTTTACTTATTTCTCTTTCCCCACTCCTCATCCTTCATGCACACCCCCGTGGATTACTTCCATACCTCAAAAGATCTATTGTCTTCTCCCCTTCAATCCACCATTATTATTCTCTATTCCAGGTAATATTGCTATAAATACTGGTATGCACGCATTGTTGGACTATAGTGACTTAACTTCTTTGGAAAAGGTACCTAGCAGAGTAATCAGTGGATCATCTGGAATTTCTGATTTCAGGTTTTTGAGAAATTTCCATAGAGATTTCCATGATGGTTGTATTAGTTGGCATTCCCTCCAATACAGGATGGTTCCTTTTTCACTA
>PVIR01044110.1:0-11385 GCA_004026965.1 Petromus typicus
AACTCAGTTTGGCAGGACTACAACTGGTACATCACACAGTGAAATGGACCATGGTTGCATAGTTTTAGGCATGAGAGAAAGCCAACAGGACTATCAACTTCTCTTTCCAGTTTTCAAGCATACGTATTACAGATCTAGAGGAGCATGAATAAGCAAATTTGCATTCTTTCCCAAACTACAGAGTTCAACAGCTCATTTGTTTTCCCCTATCAAAAGTAGAGGTGAGGTTAAAGCAACAACATAAAGGTCATTATGTTAGGGATTCAAAGAGTACACGAAACCTACCTATTACAACATAAACAAATGTACTCAAACCATAGACTGAGTTTAAACAAAAACTGTTGCATTATGGCCAAGCACATTCTACAGACATGAGAATGCCAGTTTTCCCCTCTATACAAATCTCAAAAGAATAGTATGAAGTCTAGAAGGAAAAATGTATATTCAATAACTTCCTACTATGTGCCAAGGGATATTTCTAGGACTTTCTGGTTTCAGGGGTAAAGGCTACTGATGTGTACTTTTCTGTAGGAATGACAAGGACTTTATTGCTGATGTCAGACCCTCACCAACAGGACAACCAAGGCGACAGCAAAAAACCTTCCAGTGGGTCAGGAACTCTGGTGATGCAGTTGGAAATGGGCCACTGGGCTGTGGAGGCACAGAACCCAGACTCCCTCCCAAGTATATGACAGCTGGGGACAGTGGCTGCGGTCAGCAGAGAAGGAAGATACGCCACAGCATTGATTCTCGATTTCTCTGCACTGATAGAAAGTATGCACCTGCTTAGTGTGATAGAGGATGTTACCCACTGTTCCTTGCCATTCATTTTTAGCTGGAACATACCAGCAGATGCTTTTGGTGGTCTTATCTGAGAAGCTGTCTTTTGAGACACTGTCACAAAAGCTGGAAAATCTTTAGAAACCTGTGTTAGAATATCTTAAATATTTATTTCAGAAAAATACTTTGAAAATCAGACACAATAGAGTAACCCAAGCAACCCATGCTAGTAAACACAAAGCCTCAAGTTGGACCCTAATTAGGCATTCACAAAGTTTCTGCTATGAGAAACTGAATCTAGACCAGCAAATGACATATTAAAAAGGGACAGTTTTAAAAATGATAACCCGTGGACTTATAATACCCTTAGCAATTATTTCCCATACGTCTGTACTCATAAATTCCAATAAGAAATGGCCCGGTCTATCCTAAGTCCAGAAACCTTACTATACTGCACTGAACCTTAATGCAAGCCCAAACACCCAGGCACCAGGCAAGTTCTCCAAGACTGTGAGCACTTCATGATTGAAGTGTTAGAATTCTCCTACAATTCTATTGGTTCCTGTTAGTAAAAATATTTCTTCAATGCCTAAAATATTCTTAAATGTGACACTAACAGATGTTGGAGTTATTTAAAATTGAGTCAGCATTCTAGGTTTCCCTTAACTTGCTTTAGAAATTCAGACCAATTGACACTGGATGTCAGAAATGCATGTGTGCCCTTCCCCGGGGAATTTTCAAGTAAAACAAAACAGAACAAAACAAATCCCAAGCCCTCCCCTCCCTATTACTTATCATTGAATTAGTTACCATTCTCAACCCTGCCCACACTTCACTTTTAAAAGCCATGACACGTTAGCAACTGTGAATGTGCTCGTGTGCTCACATTCCATCTCTTATTTTGGATGCTTTCTATTCACAAGTCATTTTTTACTGTGTAACCGGTACTTTCTTAGACAACCTTTGGCTTCACACATGTTTCACTTTTCCTTCTCCCTGAGCCCCAGGTCTTTTTCAGGAGAAATCCTCATCGGGTACCTGCCAGGGAATGACACAATCGGAGTTCTAACAACTGAAGGGGATGCTGGTTACTCACCATATCCAGGAATGCCTTCTAAAGGGGAAATTATTCACATGCATCATGTCTGCAGGTCTTCTCTCACTAATATTTTCCTCGTTTCCTAGGACAGTGTAGTGATTTTCACAGATGGATTCCAACGCTCTTGTTTGAGCAGCTATCATGGGCAATTATTGCAACAAGTACCGAATTCCAAAAAAATCCCCCCCTAAAAAACAAAGAGCATCAACACGAGCCCTTCTGGGATTTGAAGAAAAGAGCATCACAAAGCAGCGTGGGGCTGGGTCCATCCTTCACCTTCCACCAGTCAGTCAACACACTCAAATAACCAGTCCAGAGGCTGATCCGAAACGGTGGCAAATACTGTCCTGGTAAAATCCAAGAGCCAGAGTGTAAATTAATGCATCCTCTCAGGAAGGACTAGGAAATGTGAGGAAAGAGGAGTCAGAAAACAGTTTCTTGTTATTCTTGTTAGAGTGTTAGAAGGGAAATGGAACACTTCAGGTTGCTTTGCCATGATGTCCTTTAGAAATGAGTATTGCTTTTTCTTCTTTCTTAGGTACATATTCATATGTGGTCACTTGAACGCAGTGTGACTGTCTGAGATGGGCTGGACAAAGACCTGAGCAGAGGGGCTAGAAACATACACGTAGAAAGAACCAAAGCCCGCCTGGTCCCCAGATCTCAGAATTGCTGGTTTGGACTGCACAAGGAAGAAGCCAAGGAGTGATTTCTGCTTCGCAGGACAGGATTACCATTAGGTACCGTCAGGACTTCAGAAGGTGCTGTGGTGATGAAATTCATTTCTGCTGCCTAACCTCATAATAAGGCTGTCTGCTCTCTTGAAGTCAAATGACTAAGCTATCGATTCTTCCACTGCAGAATTCCCTTTAATTTGTTGTTATCAAAACCATGTATGGGCTTTTTATATTTTGCCTTGGAAAAATGAATTTCACAGCTGCAAGTCAGACGTTGTCTAAGAATTTCTTCCCCCGCTCTCTTGCTTTTCTCTTCTCTCTCTTTACCCCACATTCGGTTCCCCACTAGATGTCATTTACTCTGATGCTCTGATATCGGAAAGATTCTCGTGCCCAAGCCATACAGACCTTGCATGCTTTTAAAACACAATGGCAACAGGCTCCCGCTGGAGTCCCCCGCGCCGAATTTCCAACAGAAGCTTGGGGATCGCGGCAGCTGCCTCCCGTGCTGTGGGCTGCGCCGGCTCGGGGCAGCGCAGGACACTCGCAGGCTCCGGGTCCTGTACGGTAACTCTGCAGCAGTCCGCGCGGCTGCAGACTGTGCCTGACAGCCTGACAGGGGATGCGTGGCGTCAAGGGGGCCCTCTAGGTGGGTTCGCGGCAACTGCAGAGTCGCGCGCGCTCCTCGCTGGCCTCTCCAGAAGAACAGGCAAAAGGGGTTAAAACAGAACTCACCCGAGGAGGAGATTTCTTTCAGTAAGTAATTACCAGGCAAGAAAAGCTACACAGCAGGGAAGCGGTAAATAACCTCCCAGGGAAATGACATCTCGGACAAATACATATTCTTAGGGAGAGAGGTTTTTGTTTTGCTTTCCATCCTATCCAATGGCAAGAAGGGAAATAAGTCCGGAGAGAATTTGCAAATGACAGGGTTTGGCCAACTGGACTCCTTAAAGGAAAAAGAAAAAGACAAACAGGGGGGTGAGGAAAGCTCGCTTCCTGGAAGCTTTGTGACCATTTAGCTATAGATGTCCACACTATGATTTCGCACAGGAAATCCTGTGCAGAAGTCAGAGACTTCCACTGCAATTGCGCACGTCATCAAGCCCCTTGCTTGACTAGGGGGCGTGAGACTCGGAGGAGGGCTGAGATAAAACCCAGCAAAGTCTACCTTGCATTTCCTCCAAGTCGCCCTTTTGTTGCAAAAATTCTGTCCAGTAATCCCCCGAAAGCGCCCCATCACTCTTGATGCCATTTTGGAGCAAGAATAAAATAGTAAACTCTTAGAATAGTAGGTTGGCACGTAAAGGGTGTTGGTTCGGAATCAGTAACAGAATGAGCTTTAGGATAACAGTGTACTCAATGTGAAATGTATCACTTTTAACTTGGGTATTAAAAAGGCTCTTACGGAACTGCTAAGTGTTAAATGGAATCCTGGCAACACTTAATGTATCAGGCTGTTATCTGTAGGGTTCCCCAGAGAAGGCCTGTCTTTACAGAAAATGTCACTCGGGGACGGGAGGTAGCCACGTCCCATAAAGCCACAACCAGGGATAAAGAAATGGCTTAGTTTTGAAAAACAGTGGCTGATTTGAACAGATGATGATCTTCCTAGAACCTTTCATCCTGGGAGGAGCAAGAGCTGGGTGATTCTTCCAATGCAGCTTAAACTTCATCTTCAGAAAAATGGCACCGAAATACAAAAGGAAGTTGAGAACATTTGTTGGGATTTCTGAGCACCTACACAGTGTCCTTACTCTTGTTTTTTCAAAGAAGTCTAAATCTCTTCCATCAACTCATCTGTTATCTATCCCAGGAAACTTTCATTTTGAATTATTTTTAACAACCTTTGAATGCCTGGAATCAAATAACTCAAAATTTAATATTATAGTAGATATTTAAATATTACTATTTAAAAGATAGGAGTTCTGATAGTGTCCTGGGCCCTATTCTAAGTGCTTCACAAAATTATTTCATCTAATCCTCACAACAACACTATTAGATAAAGAGAATTATTAGTTCTGTTCTCCACAAGAAAGAACTGAATTTCAGATGTTAGGCAGCCTGCTGAAAGTCGGGCTTTTAGTATGAGTCACTCTTTAACCGACAGAATCCAACTACACAGCCTACATGAATCGACACTGTACGCTGGCATTTCTGTCAGAATAATAATACCACTTTGCATTCATTTTGTGCTTTCTAATTTTTTGTATGTATCATGCTAGCTTTGCACAATGCTAAAGTCATGCTGAAGGGCGTACAACACTTTGGACATTATTTTAGAGATGAAATCTCGAAAATTATTTATCCTTGTACTTCCTTGTAGAAGATCTGGAAAGAAGTCAGATTATTTGATATTGGTTGCTTTTTTTGGAGGGTGATGATGTTGACAGTTATGATGGACACTGATTTAACTATTTCAAAGCCAACATTCACTCTTTATATCATGTAAGAGAACAGGTCCTCATGCAAAGTAGCAAATACAAAGACAAAACAGGATGAAGAAATATATTTCACACTATAGTAAGTACTATGTGTTTGATAATTCTCTACCTTTCTTTCTTTCTTCCTCCCTCCTTGCTCCCCTTCCTTTGGCCTTTTCTGTTCATTGCATACTTGAGAGCAAAAATTTCTCTGAACCCTCCTCAACTGCCACGGTTCAGTGCTTAAGGTTTGTTAGTTCTATTTGTACTTGTTACAAAAGGTATAAGCAAAGCACTTTTTTTGTTTGTTTTTTTGAGACAGGGTCTCGCTTTGTAGTTCAGGCTGGCCCTGAGCTCAGCCTCAAACTCATATCACAGCAATCCTCCTGCCTCTGCCTCCCGAGTACTGGGATTACAGGAGTGAGCCACCAGCACTGAGGTGCTGATTGCTGCTGGGCATGAGTCTCCACGCCCAGTATTGTATGTGGTAACCGGGGATTGAACCTGGGTCCTTGCGCTTGCAAGACAGGCGCTGGAACCACTGAGCTAACTCCCTGGCCAAGAACTTTTTCTTTTTAAATTAATAAACATTTACAAAAACTCAGCAGTGGGAATAAAAAATTAACACCTTATTGGCAAATTTTCTTGGTTATATTATCAGTTTTAAGACCCCATTCTCTTCAAACACCTTCAATTACAGGCTACCTTTATGATAATAAATGACTAAAGAATACTTTTATGCTAACCTAATCTTAGTGTAATAAAACCACACCCTAGTTTATGAACATGGGTGTTTCTTAAACCATTTAGTCACCTAAAGCTATTAGATATGGAGGGAGTGATGACTCATTTCATTGATTTTTTCCCTCTCCTTCATTAAGTTTCACTTTCATAAAGAAATTATAATTTTATATATTTTATCTTTACGTCACCAGCATGTTCTGGTATAATCCTCTAAACTAATATCAATATTTGCCTCTTCATATAAATAAAACTAAATCTCTTCTGCATGTAGACATCAAATGACAATGTCCTAAAAGACAATCTTTTATTAATTTTACATGAATACTAATTACCAGTTCAGATATTTTAGGAAAGTCCACCTTCTTCTTAAAGAAACTTGTTAACTTCTGTCATTTAGTTATCAAAAACTCCAAAATGTTATTCCTTCATTTTACATAAATATATTTTCATAAACAATTTTTTTATGTTCTATTCATGTATTAATAGCATAAATATGTTATATCCAAGAAAAAAGAAGTGATGGCCACTTGAATATCTTGAGGGACATAACTTCTTGCCTCAACACAAAAAAGTAATAAATCTGTTTTCGAAATTTTCTAATGAAAATGATGGATATTACCACTGTTGTGTATGGCATGTAAAGCCATGCATATAATGGCTCATTTTAATGCATATATCATAGTATACACCATTTTACTATATGTATAATAAGCATATGAGTATGGTATTCCAGGGTGTAGATGGAGATTCAGAAAACAGCACAGTCCTTCATCCTGCCTCCTAACAGGAAGAGAAGGCTCCAAGTCAAATCCTCTCTCCCACTCTTGTCCTCTGAAAAGGAGCAGCGTCTTCCTCTGTGTATTTATAACACCAGAAATGTCGTTCACACTTTGTAAATGTTAACTAATAACCATGCTGATAGCGATGACTTTCCCTTTCTGGCGAGTTCTTGCAGAGTCTGAAGGCTTGCCATTCAGCACATTCATAACCAAAACAAGAGGAGCCCTTCATGAGCTCTCGGTTTCAATCGCTAAGCGCCAGGGACCTGCGTCATGTTTCAGCGAGTTGTTAGTGTATTTAATTTCCACATATTCTCATAACCAAGGAAACAACCGTTAGTTGAAAAATGGAAAAAAAAATCTGTTAAATACTTACTTTATGCTTTATTGAACATTTCCATAATTTAGCTAATACTTAGCTAATTTAAAAAGTTATTTTGGATCATACAACCAAAGCTTGAATCTTTTCATTTTAAATGATGAATAAATACATTTTAAGAAATATCAAAGGTATATCATTAAACATAATACATTTCATAATTAGAATTTTTAAAATACTTGCTAAGTAATACTTTTAATATTTTTTTGAAGTGAGAGTTTGACTATCTAATGCTAGAATATAAAGAAAGCCCTTATTATTTCTATTCTAATATCAAAGGTGAGGGAAAAAATCCACAGCCGTTTGAAAAAGAAAAATGTCACACTTGTGGAGCCTCAGGATGTGATCCCTCTGTTCTAGTTCTTTTTTCTCTTTGTGTAATTTTGACCAACTCACTAAATCTCTTTGAGACACATTCCCTTTATCTGTTGTATACATATATTAGCAAGGGTATAGGTGATTCATAATTTTAACTTAAGAAATTCAAAATTCATAATTTTAACTAAGTTCTAGTATACAAAATATTTGTGAAGAAAGTTCTTTAAAATTTATTGACATATATGCTTAACTTAGCTTATTAGAAATATTTTAAAATGCTAGGTTAGGGTCTATCATAGTATTAATGCACTCGCCTACTATATGTGAGAACATGAACAGCCTTTCCACAATCACAGGCTGAACTGGCTAAGAGTGATAAATGGTACGTCGGTTGGTTGGTGGTTGGTTGGTTGGTTGGTTGGTACTGGGGATCAAACTCAGAACTTTGTGCTTGTGAGGCAGGCACCAGACCACTGAGCTAAATCTCCGATCCTAAGAGAGGTGATTATTTTAAGTAGGACCAAAAGAAGTACTGATGGAGTGGATACTTGTGCTTTCTTTAATAGGCCTTCACTGATGAGATGTATCCAGGTAGATTGTCCCTCATTGATAATTTCATAGATTTTTATTGATCAGCCCACAATTGGCAATAGGTCTCATGTTATTTCTTTGTCACCTAAAAAGCAATATGAGCCCATGTCTGTTTTGACCTGTGAGGACTTTGGAAGTAGTCACACTGCCCTGAGAACAAGTAACAAACTGAAAGATTAATGGCTCTTCTTAGATTAATAGTAGATATAAGGCCATCTACTAAAATCAGAGAGACAGAGAGGAAATCACAACATACCGGAGCAGAAACCTCAGTGGAAACCAGTGCTGGGCCAGGCAAGCCTGAACTGTCACCTCAAACTAATGGAGGGTAGGTGTGAATGGTCTGAGATGGCCGAGCACAGTCACAGCCTAGGACTTGCTGAGTTCTGCCTCTAGGAGCATGATCAGGATCTCACAGTGAACACTAGAGGAAAATTTCCTCCCATCTCTGGCCAGGAGAGAGGAAAGTAAGCAACTTTAAATACTGCAGGAGGTTTCTTCTTCTTAGCAAAGTCTGCCCTCAGGAGAAACTACTTAACTAGAGCTTCACATGCTCAGTTTTTTTGTTTGTTTGTTTGTTTTCTGTTTGTATTTTTTTAATAAATCAGAGCCAAACTGGCCTAAGGAAAAGAAAATCTCCAACTCCAACCAGCTGAGACATCCATGTGGGGGAAAAGATGTGCCAGACTCCAGCTTACTTTAGCACCCTCTCCTACCTAAAGGCAGAAGGAAAAAGTCTGAGATTTATAGTTCAGAGGCACAGGTTCACTGAAAGACAGACCGAATTGTCGGGTTACAGAATACTTCCCTTATCTTCCCATCTTACCACCAGAGAAGGTATATTTCCACCAGCTGCTACAATCCAGCTTATATCTAGCACTCAAGGAAAAATACAGATTATAATGAAAGCAGAGTATGAAAAGACAGAACACGTAACGGAAGCAGACATGGCAGGGATATTAGAAATATTTGTGTGACGTAGCAATGGTGTACATACATCTGCATAGATTGGTCCAGACCCACAGAACGTACAGCACCCAGAGTGACAAAATGTACCACTTTGATAAAAGGATACAGCTCATGGAAAAGGTATACCCCCATGGGAGCCCAGGACAGATGGGGATGTTTGTACCTTCCTTTCAAGTTTACTATGAACCTAAATCTTCCCCCCCCAAAAAAAAAATATTTCAAAAAATAATATGAAAAGGATTTACATCCAGAATATGCCAAATAGATACACACCTGTAGATAATAAATTTTATGTCAATATGTCAGTAGAGTCCATTCCCTCTAGTTGATTCCTGCTTGGAAAAAAAAAATAGAACCCTAGCTTTCTCAAAATTTTATTTCCACACATTTCGACAATCTGCTTGTGAAGTGGGTCATGAGAAATCCAAAGGAAAGAGGTGAACATAAGAAGACTCAAGCCATTGCAAAATCTCATTCCCCAAACACAAATTGTTATAGTTCCTTCTACAACTTGTTTCTTTTTATCTCCCTAGGAATAGGAGGAACAGGAATAGGAATAGCTTTATCACTGATTTTTATAGTACTGTGTCCTCTGACTTTGGACCCTGAGAGACTCTTACTTCAACAGACGGCGCGTGGACACAGAATTAGAGATAGGCTCATGGGGGCTGGCAGTACGGACCAGTGGAGCTCAGGAAGGTCACTGTTCTCAGTGAAGCCTGCGGAGAGAGAGTGGTGATGTCTGTCCACTGGCAGGTGGCCTCGCTAGGAGATTCCCTCACACTTCCTGCTTCTAACTGCCTTAATTTTCATCTACTTTGGAATCAACTGGTGTATGTCCTTCAAAAAATCAATATGGTAACTCAGTAGCAATATATAGTAGATATAATTTCTGGCCCAGGCAAAACTAAAAAAGAAAATACTTTTTAACTTTATTTTATAATGGAATAGGATGGGTACTATATTATTTATGCTTTTAATCCAATTTGCTGCTTCTTTAATATTCTAGCACTGAATCACAGCCAGTGTTGGTGTTCAGTGCTTCTGTAATTAAAAGTCATTCAGAGCACGGATGTTCATAACCATCTTAACAGGATGTTGGCAGAGGCTGCGTCACAAACAACAGCTTATATGCCCTTTAAAATTGCAGTGCCCCACCCACCACTTCAGTGCACACATGTACACACTCACGCTCCACCGACAGAGTAAAAGCAAATATGACTATACTGTATATAAATGTATGTATTCATTATATAAATTACATGGGTATAGACTCATACATACACAAACTGTCTTTACAACTTCAATTTACTGCATGGAACATAGCTACTCTATTATTTTTCAGCATCTTTGAAATAGATGGCTAAAAATAATCATTAAAATGTTATTACCATAAAAGCATAGGGTTTTTGTTGTTTTTATTTTACTTATTCACTTGTTTTACTTTTCTTTGTCCCTAATGTATCTGACTCCATGCCTAGAATAATGCCTGTTGCATAATAAGGGCTCAGTGAAATATTTATATGGAGTCACTTATTATCATTATATTATAATCAGTCATTATATGAAGAATGATTCTTCCTGTTTTCCTTTAACACATAAACTTCTTGCCTCCCCTCTCTCCTCCTCTGAGAAGGCTTGATTGGAGCAGGTATAAAAACTGGACTCACTGCCAGCTGCTTCATAAACTGTGCAGCATATGTCTATATTCTTCTTGGAAAATGAAGAGTTTTAGGTAAAAGGGAGACTAACCAGTTCATGCTGAGTTAAGTCAGTGTTGTGAGGATTGAGAGACTGAAGAAATCACTTGGGATCAGATACAAAAGTGATCACCAAAGAGTGAGCAGCAATTATAGAAAGAAGATAGGAATGAGCAGAAAAGCAGAGACAAACCTTGCAGAGATGGAAACCTGTAGAGGCCAAAAGAGAGCAGCTGCCATCACTGCCATTTCCTAAGTGCAGCAAGGCCCAGCTCTGGCCCATCAATTTATGTTTCTTTACAGTAACTGTAGTCACTCGTTTTACAGTCCAAGTCTATTTTTCTTGCATTCAAAATCTTGACTCACCATCTAAAAAACTTTGTTTTGCTCTTAACATATTTTCTTGCCTTTCCGAATAAGGCAATTTAAAATTACTTGCTATCTTATAAGTCTGAATAGCCACGGAGAGCTAGTTTGATAGTCAAGGGATTTAACTTACAACCCTCACCCTGAGCGGAGCTGACAGTGTATCTACAACTATATCTGCATCCAGATGTTTCCAGGCATTGTCCTCTTCTTCTGACGCCTATTACACTTCTAATC
The DNA here is from genome assembly GCA_004026965.1 of Petromus typicus. Lineage (NCBI taxonomy): Eukaryota > Metazoa > Chordata > Mammalia > Rodentia > Petromuridae > Petromus > Petromus typicus. The sequence continues at coordinate 11,063 of PVIR01044110.1, forward strand.
AAATCTTAGCTTTTCATTTTTCTGAAAACATTTTCACAATTTTCTTTACTGAATTTTGATTAGTCTCAGATAATATGTATACATGTGGGGTGAAGACAGAGAGAGATAGGAGACAGGAGAAGAAGAAGGATTAGAAAATGTTAAATACTATGATTTTTCTTAACTTTATGGGAGAGAGAAATTCAATGTTCAAAGTGGAAAATGAAGTGAGAGAAATGCCATTTGAAGATTATTTGAAATGACCTTTTAATAATTATTATTATTTTTTTAGGTTTTTTTTTTTTCTTTTCTTTTCTTTTTTTTTTTTTTTTTTTTTTTTTTTT
>PVIR01044111.1:0-11396 GCA_004026965.1 Petromus typicus
ATTTAAGTGTTTCAGTTTTAAACACACTTCCCTTGTTTGTAGATGCAGTAATTTGAAGCAATATATTTCTTTTTCTCCCCATATTAATATTGATGGAATGATGTCACCTAGGTGTACTTTGATATTAAAGTTGGTGATAGTCCATTAACTCAAGAAAAGTAGTTCTTGCCAGAGAGCTTCAGGGCAGAGTGAAAGGCTTAATGTCTCCTTATTATATCCACTGGGATTAGCCCCCGTGACGGCACAGTGCACTGAGGTACAGCTGCAGGCGATGGGTCGACAGTGGCAGAAGCGAGAGTCTTATTTAACCGTGATGTTGTCCAGTGCAATCTAGGTGACGATGTAGTGGAAAAGGGCGGATTCTGAATGCATTCAACTGTAACTGCACTTGAGACCTATCCTTAGTCAAATATTACTGCACAGATATTTGTGTTGTGAATGTCTGCTGGTTCTTAAAATGTTCATGGCTTAGAGATATGAAAGAATCATTTTTTCATGACTACATTTATGAATTACCTATGATGGTATTTTAAAAAGTATGATACTCAGTTTCATTCTACAATATTTTAAAAATGAGTTGAAATAATGAACCAAAGAGTCAACTTAACATTTTATGTGCATACAATATTAAAGAGTTATACTTCCAAATTAGTTTGCTTTTAAATTCATAAATAAATATTAAATAACTTTGTACAAATACAAATATATTGTGAGTTTTTGTTGCTACTTTTAATCTTCGCCTCAGAATTCTCTGTGTTTACTCTTTTGCTTAATAATGAGAATTGATTTTGAGGCCTAGATATATGTACACAAGAGTTTATTAGGTAGAATAATGATGAAAGTGGAAAGCCCTGATTCAGTCAGAGTGATAACATAAACATAATATTTCACTATGGTGATTACCATGAAGGAAATTTATGAATAGATCCAATTGATTTAAGGAGGTAAAGATGACCCTACAGAATTGGACCTGAGAAAAACAAGGAAATAAATATGGGTCTGAAAATCTCCTCTGGGGAAACAAATCACATCCTGGAAGTTACTTGAGTGAAGGCGATGAGAAAGAGAGGTAAGAGAAACTGTATATAGGAGAATTTCTCTGTGTTAACAAAGAAAAGGAAGTATGTTCACTTGGACATTCCTCACTATTCCACCAGCCTGGCTTATGTATTCACTGCACATTCTTGGGTGTGGGGCTGTTTACTCTAAATGTGTAGGTTGCAGTGGACTTCTAATATCACAAGTCTAAGGTGGAGAATGCCTGGAAAATCAGGCAGCCAATAAGTTTGCATGAGCATTTCAAAAGTAAAATGAATATTTAACAACAAATCCATGTTCTCCTTACAAGCTGCTCACCCGTCCACTTTGCTGCTAGTGCTCAGCAGTGGTGACACAAGAAGTCCTTGATAATAACTGACCCATAGACTCACTTATTTTCTTAGGTACACTCAGGAAAAGGTGTTTTTATTAATACCCACACATTAACAAGACATTTTATAAGATCAATAACCATTTGTACTAAAACACATAGATAAATGTGGGAGCCCAAGTCTAAATTTCTGTTATCCAAACCCTCACGTGATCACCGTTAAAAGTCCAGCAATGCTGTTCTTCCTAAGATATATTTTTCAGAAGTGAAGAAAACTTCACATGCATTACAAAGGTAAAGGAAGTAGAGCTACACAAATTAAATTCAACAGCAGCTGGTACAAGAAAGAAGGGAGTGGTGAATTCGTGCTCCATGTGCAGCCTGCCCCTGGCAGACCAGCAGGGCGGTTAAGCTATGGAAAGGGCTTCATCTAAATTCTGCACAGTACTTGGGTTGGGTCATCAGAGTGACGGCAGTGGACACTTCCGTTGTGGGCCTCAGGACCATCAGCCCTCGATTGCAGCAGTGGTCTCTCTCCTGTTGTTGAAAGGCGGTACAGGAACTTCAGGCTCTCTCTGGGACGACCTCTAGGCACACATCCCACTCTGTTGCAGGCAGCAGTCGGGAGCGCTGCCCGATGGGCCAGAGCAGGGAAGAGCTGACGCCATGCTCCCCGCGTCACTTAGTCCGCATTTGATAGGAACTTCACAGGCAGCAGAAATTCCTACAGAACTGAGCCTAGCGAGGAGCCCCCTGTTCCGTATGTCTCAGCAGAGTAGACCTGCCTGACAAACACAAGCCGCTCAAACATCAGCAGCGTAGAGCCAATACTCAAAGCGTGAGTGACGGAATGGCCCGCACTCCTGCTTTCACTAGAAAGAAGAAAATTTAAGAAAAACAAATTGAGAAGCCTCTTTCCAGAGATTTATTTCAGAGAAGAAATCAGTGTTCATCCATGTATTGCCCCTATTTTTTTTTTCAAGCTATATAAATAAATATTCTAACTGTCTTTATCTCAATCATCAGGCAATTTCAATTAGACTTAATAGTTTATGGTTTTTAAACTTCCTTTGTTTTTCTGTATTTTTTGTTTATTGCTCAGTGGATTGTTTCCTATCTTACCAAACTTTATTACCTCAAAAGACCAAATGAGATATTTAGCAAATTAAATTTTCTGTTGAATAAGAATTTACCATAAAAGCTCAGAGTTACATGTATTTCTTTAAATGGGAACTCTAAAATGCTTGATTTGATTTCTTTTTTTCTTTCTCAGTAGAACATAAAATATATGGATAAGGTTCAAAATATTTTAAATGTTCGATAAAAGATACATTGCTACTAATCTCTCTCAAATCTTCCCTTTCACTTCACACATACTTGTCCAATTGTTCCTGCCATTTTCTGAGGCAGTTCTGAAAGCCCTCTGACACAAGTGTCTTTTTGAGGTATGATCACAGCTTGGTGCATGCTGCACCCTAGTTTCAACCACAGAAATCCGGGCTTGCTAATATCTACTTTGTCTTGCACATTAATGTACCTGTTCACTTGACATTGAGAACAGAAATTCAGTGTGTTCTCATGCACCTGCTCATTAGATGTGGTGGCACGGAACTTCTTGCTTCCCTTAAAGCCAAAATGACATGAGGGCAGGGATTTAGATTAGTGGTTCCAGTGTCTGTCTTGCAAGCACAAGGTCCCAGGTTTGATCCTCAGTAACTACATGCAACAATACCGGGCGTGGTGAATCTCGCCCACCAGCAATCCGTACCACACACAACAGTGCCAGGTGTGATGGCTCATGCCCATAATGCCAACACTCAGGAAGCAGAGGTAGGAGGATTGCTGAGTTTGAGGCTGAGATCAGGACCAGCTTGAACTACAAAATAAGACCCTGTCTCAAAAAACTAAAACAAAACAAAACAAAAAAAAAAATTAAAAAGCCAAAATGACAAATGGTAAAGTTTTTGAATCAGTGTAGGATGTCAAGACAGTGTCACAGAAAGATAACTAAAAATACTCATAAAAGAGGGCTTCCAGAATCTTTTTAGGAATTGGCAAGACTGGTATGTTTAAGGTGAGGGATGGTATTTTGAGGGAAATTAATGTCAAGCTGTCATTTACTGTATTTTCTCCTCCGACGATCCTAGTTTGATCCAAAGGTTTTCCTCTTGCATTCTCTGGTCTCAAGCACTATCTCTTCAGTGGTATAATCCTAATCGCAATCGATTTTACCCAATTCCAGAAGATCATGTGTAACTCCTTTGAGTTATTATATTCCAAAAAAATGGAAAATTCAGAATAAAAATAAATTCTTAGATACATATTAAGTACCTAGGCTGAACTAAAAAGGTAGAAGTCCTGAATGATGTGTCAGTGAAGTTGAAGAAGTAATTAAAAAACTACTGGCCAAGAAAAGCCAAGATCCTGACAGATCCACCACTGAATTCTGTAAGAACTTCAGAGAGGGTCTAAAGTCCTCCCTCCTCACACTCTCTCATGAGCCTGGCAGGAAGTAGCCTGCCAGGCTACTGTGAGGTCAGCCGTGCCCAAGTGAGGTCACCTGCCTCCAATGCCAGGAAAGACACTATAGTAATGGATCACTGTGGCCAGTCTCTTTAATGAACATAGACACGATTCTGGTCAACAGAACATAGCAAATCATCAAAAAGATCATACTTCACTAGGCATGGTGGTGTAAGCCTATAATTCCAGCACTTGAGAGGCTGAGGCATAAGGATTGCTGTGATTTTGATGCCAACCTTGTCTACATAGTGCTTTCAAGGCCAGCCTGACTACACAGTGTGACCCTGTCTCACACACCTTCCCCCAAAACAAAACAAACAAACAAAACGTCATACTTTTTGATGAAGTAGGACTCATTATAGGGATACAGGGATGATTCAGCATGTGAAAATCAATAAATGTAATACATCACACAACACAAGCAAGGACAAAGCAGTTATTTCAACAGGTGCCGAAAGGCAGTAGACAAAATCCAACACTCATTCATGATAAACGTCTGAAGAAGTAAGTGTAGAAGTTCTTTACCTCAATATGATAAAAGCTGTTTATAGCAAACCAAAAACCAGTATTATACTGTATCATGGTGAGAATCTGAGAGCTTTCTCTCTAAAACTAGAAGCAATAATGTCTGCTATTAAGACTCCTGCTCAGTATAGTTCTTGAAACATCTAGACAAGAGGAAAAAAAAATATATGGACAGAAATGTTCACTTGGATTCAGTAAAATTGTCACATATTTTGTATGCTTTTGGCCTGCTGCTCTGGCTCTTAATCTGTATGCATGATAATTAATTTTATAAGGCCATGCCATAGAGAGCAAATAAATGATCCAATGCCAGAAAAAATTAAATGGAAGAAATAGAGACGGGAAAAATAGTTGAGATTTGTTATGAGCATGTAACAATTCTCTCCAGTAAATATAATCAATAAATAGTACAAACAAAAGTCTGTTAAATAAAGAAAAAATAGTTCAGACAAATAAAAGCTAAAGAGTGATTTGGGGCACCTGGAGATTCTTAGAAACTAGGAGTTTCTTTAGAATAATTAGAACGTAATGCTACAAATACCAGCAAGCAGAGTTTCATCCATTTGTATAGAGAACAAGAATATCCAGAGAGATTTTAGAGAAAAGAAGCCAAAAGTCAAGAGAGAAGAAAGAGTAAAATGACATTATTTTTCAGCTCTCCTTTTCTTTGAGTGGTACCCATAAAATAAATCAATATTCTCTGTTTAAAGATTAGTCTGTACTTTAGTAATTTGAAGAGTCTTCATCTAAATTCTTTGCTTAGAAACCGCTGATAAAAATTCCAGAGCCTAGCTGTGCCACTTACGTGTTGCTTCTGCACTTATGACGAGGTTATAATTATCCTACATGACAGCAACCACAATACTGTTTAGACTAAAGGCAGCAACCAAAGCAGCTATCTGTCAATCTGCAGGTATCAGCTATCGGATTTCTCTCTATCCATGTGAGTGTTCACGACGAAATCCCTAAAGCGCAATACTTCCAAGGACATTTTTGGTCTAACATTTGTTGAGTTAAGTTATATAATGTTTAATAAAACCAGGTTTGGGGATAGTTACTATGGCACAATTATAAAGGAAGTTCTAAGACCTAGAGTTAGAACTAGAATCTCTCCTGTTGGATTCTGGGAACAGGGTAATTACTTCACCTGGAAGAATGCGAGGAAGACAAAATGTGGCCTAGTGGAAATAACAGAAGGCAAAGGATGGTCCAAAACAGAACTAAACGTTTAGAAATAAGGACAAACAGAAAGGCAAGTCCTCCAAGATGACCAGTGGAACCCAGTATGTATGGTTTGACCTTAGAGCAGTTGGGACAGAGTTGTGGCTGGCCTTGGGGATCGCTCTGTGCCCAGTGCGTGCTGCATTCTGGGAATCTCCAGTAAGAGCGACTCTTCAGTGTCCCGAAAAGACTGGCCTAGCCAAAGACTTAGTCTCTTTTTGCTTTGAAATAATCCATTCTAGAAAACAGTAAGAAGTGGTCCAGGGTACTCTAGTGGACATGTTATCCTCTTAAGTAATAGATGGAGATATAAGAAAGCAGCGTCACTGCTTTATTCTCTTTCAAATGTAGACTCTTGACTTGTTAACTGGCCAAAGTATAAGAAACCAAGAAAGTAAGTCAGATAGACAGTGAGTGTCCTAACACAGAGCCCCAACTTATACATGAAGACTCAACATTGAATGTTTCTAAACATGACCAACATCAGCTTCAGACACCAAAGTAAGAATATGATTTGGTTAAGCAGCAAAAGTTGAACAGAAATAGCACCATGCAAATGCTTCTCTTATCAAAGAAGGAAAATAGACAGGATCTGAAAGGTTCTGGAAAATACATCAGAGACAAACGTACTTAATGGCTGATTTCATTGTCTGCTTCTCCATTTCTTGCCACATCTGTCAATTTGTGAGGAGGCGGTTCAGACCAGAGGCCTGTAAACTTCAGCATGAATCTGAGTTGCCTGGAGAGCTTATTAGAACACAGACTTGTGGATCTCACCCACGCTTACTTGGAGGTGAGGCCTCTTCTGAGTCAGGAGGTCTGCAGTGGAGTCCAGGAACGTGTGTTTTAATAAGTCTGAGGATGATGTTTTTGCACCTAGCCTGAAGAATTATAGTCTGAGGGTACCACATGTTAAGTTTATTGGTGATGCTAAGAAAATACTCATCATCATAATATCAAAACAGGTTTCAATACCTTTTAAAGTCACAACATTTTCCTAGAATATATATCACATAGATAAAATATTAAAATGTTTTTCACACACATAAGAGCACACACACATACATGCACACACACACACATACACATGCACACACACGCATCTGCCAACACCACAGGAGGAAAGATGGCATCATATACCAGGGATTTCAGACATGACCTCTTAAGGTTTAATTTGAAATAATTTAGAAAAATAACTATTCATTAGATTGTAATTTTGAGTAAAAGACAGTAACATTCTCTTCCCAATAACCTCTTTTAATATATCATAGTAGGACTGGCCATTTCAGATGGTCATTAGTGTGCTGCTCACTTCTTGAATCAATGTCGTAATCGCAGTAAAGAGCTGCCCGACAGCTGAGATGACAGTGATCTAAGATATAACATATTAGAATTATTTTAAAACATAGCCTTGGGCTTTATTTTGTATTCAGATTAATTTTAAGTAACTAATGAATTATAAAACACTACTTGGAATTAGCTTGTTCAAAAATTAAAATGGAATGATAATCAGAGTGGTTATCACTGCTATTCTATATACATCCATAATATATATATTGGGCTTCCATAGGTTTGGGGGAGCTCTTTTCTAGAGTTCTCTAAGTGGTTAAATAGGGTCATATGGAAGCAAATCAACACATTCAAACTGTACTAGCATAATGCTCCATTCAGAGCTATTTACCCCATAGGAAAGTAAATCCTAACACAAGGACTGTCTTGATCGAAGTACAACAGCACAATAACTAGTTTCTGCAGGGGCTTAGCATGGGCCAGGTATTTTAAATGCATTATGTCATTCAGGGCTCACAGAAATTGCTTTGGCTCGGTCCACCACATCTTTTAGCCAGTGAAGGAACTAAAGCTCAGACTTAATGATCTCAGAGAGTTAGTAATTAGTAGAATTAGAATTTGAACTAATTCAAAGCCCATGAAAATATTTTTAAAATTGACTGAGCTTTCATTGAATTACCTGGCTATGGTTCAGACCATATTACCTGCTTATTAGTACTTTAACCACAAAGTGAGTCAAGTCCACATTTTTCACCATGAATTAGAACAATTATTACCTACTACACACAAATTAACTTGAGATGTCTGCAGTATAAAATAGAGATATAGTTCCTAGAACACTGTCGTGCATTTGCTAAGTGTTTAATAAATAGTAGAAGAAAGATGGCCGTGCTCGATGATGCGATTGTGTCTAGAAGGGAGACAGTGCTGAAAATGGTGTCTGACTAGCTTTCTACTCCCAGTGTTACTCCCTCTCCCTCCCTCATCTTGAGAACTGCAAGTGCTTGTCAGATGTAGTCTTCTGAATCTCACTGGAATTCCTTTTTCTCCTTCTAGGTATTTTTCCATCAATACATTTTCATGCCAAATTTTTCCTCTCCCTGATTTTTCTAAGGATCACAGCAAATCAAATAACATTAGTGGCCAGATTGCTTTGGATCAGCGCTAGAGATCACAAGCCACACGACTGTCTTTCCTGTGACTGTCAATGGAAGCTCATCGCTCCTCATACAAACGTATCTTCACAAGTAAATGTTTTATTCAAGTTACTGCTTTTTGCTTTATCATAGACAAGAATGAAATTATTTCCTTAAGATCTATAATCTACTTTCAAAGCATTTCCAGTATATAGGTGTACATAGGAATGGAGAGAATAATTGGTATAATATATTCAAAATTTATAATTTACGTTCAAAACACCACCAAGATTCAGATAGGAGAGGACAAATAAACTGATGAAAATACATTCACTTTACTTTTTTAAAATGGGCTATTTTTAAATCTAGTTTTGTTCAGAAAATAAGTAAAGATAGTTAAAAAAAATAAAAAAAAGAAAGAAAAAGAAAAGAAACCAAGAAACCCTCCCAAGCCACGGAGAAATGATTTACTTTAATTTTTAAAAACTTTGCCTTTCCCAATTTTCTAGGATATCTCTCCTTCCTATTAGCCAAAAGTAAGGAGCTTTACTATCTTTTATGTACTGATGTACAGTAAATACTAACCTAACAAAAGAAATGTTCTTCCAAGCCGTGTCATTGACCTCAGGGCTAGGCCACAACAAAAGGTAGTTCAAGAGCCGCCATAGGCCTTGTAGCTGCTCCAGGCTGATGATCTTAACACCAGTGCTAAGGTGTAGCGTGTCATGAGTTTGTTAATGCAGAAGACAGTATACCACAATCATGATTACTTCACCTGTGGGCTAGACTACGTACCCCTTCCAAGAGTTAAAAATAGATGTCTGGGGCCAGGGATTTAGCTCAGTGGTTCTGGACCCTGTCTTGCAAGCACAAGGGCCCGGGTTTGATCCCTGGTAACCACATACAATAATACTGAGTGTAGAGAACCACATACCACATTCCCTGAAGTGGTGGCTCACTCCTGTAATCCCAGCACTTGGGAGGCAGAGGCAGGAGGATTGCTGAGTTCCAGGCTGAGTTCAGGACCAGTCTGAACCATAAAGCAAGACCTTGTCTCAAAATAAATAAAAATAGAGGTTTGAACACCTTTTGTCTCTGGCCGGGTGCTCCAACATGTTAGCTGGAGAGCAGCATACTTAGGCATCAGCACTACCAGACTGCAGTAAGTGGAGAAGAAAAGCAGGATGAACAGTTCTTGTAAAGTGTTACATTTCACACTTAAAGATTGTCCAGGAGAAAATTAAAATAATATTATGTCTACATTTAAAGTAGATTGTAAGATAAATATTGTATATTAAAATGTGCTTTGAGAGAACGAGTCTGTCAATAATCTTTTTCCATTTATTTAATGGACCAAATCTTGTTGCCACCCTTTCTAGCTTCTAAAACCAGGAAAGGAATTCTTTCTTTTCCAGCAATTAAGTGAATGTATAATTTTGAATAATCATTGGTAATTATTTCTTGGACTTAGTCCCCAAACCTTTATCCAACTCCAAGAGCCCAGCACACGGGCTGTGCTTCTGAAGCTGAGTTCGAGGGGGAAGTGTCTGTAATGGGGGTTTGGCAGCCGTCGCCCTTGAAAGAGGCCCAGAACTGCGCCAGCCTGCAGACTTCGCCAGAAACGCTATTGTCCATTCAGCAGCCGCCACTCTGTGCAGGTGCGGCCATTGCCCCAGTGAGACGCGTCTGCCACTGTCAAGATAAACTATAACTGGAGGGAGAGTCGTTCAGATGTGCTTTATTTTCAGTGTTCAGAACAGATTGAATCACTGCTTTTATAACAACCGAGCTGCAGCCTTGGCGCACAGTTCTCCAGAATACAGTTTCAGTCAGACTCTGATTTTATTTGCCCCTCCACTGACTTTGGGAGTAGCCTTGGGCAGGCTTCAGGATGATCTGAGATTTAGCTTCATCAGCTCGCAGTGGAATTAGCCACGTCTTCTGTGCAGAGTCCAGCAGGACTGTGGGCTTTCAGGGCTCTGGCAACTCAAAACCCATCACAGATAACACTTAAACAGATGAATGTTGCTGTGCCTTATACTTCACTTATAGATGCTACACTTTGACTTCCATGTAACTTCTGCATCTTGGAATATTATTCTTCCTGTGATTTTGTCTTAGCCATTTAAATAAGAACATTATATTACAGTGACACATGCGCAGCTGTGTTTATAGCATCAATACTTATAACAGCTAAATATTGGAAGAGGCCCATCTGTCTATCAATAGATGAATGAAAAAAATGTGATATGAACACACAGGAGGGTCCTATTGTGCTGAAAGGAAGAGTACAGTTGGGTCTTTCTGAAAAAACAGTTGCACTTTGAGAACGTAATGTTAAGTGAAATAAGTATGACATATAAGCTTAAATGTAGAATACATTTGTCTATATGAAAAACCCAAAGTATAAATAAAGAGCAAATGAGCACTGACAATAGGAAATAAGAAGATCTTTTGCAAAACAGAAGATGATAAGAAGTAGGGGAAGCATAGAGCAACGGGATAGTGTGTTAAAGTGTGCTGTGCATTACCTCCCTCAAGAAATGTGATCATTATATCCTGCAAGCATATACTAATTATAAAATGTTTTAAGTGTGAAAATAGTTCTTAGTTCATGGCCCATGGTTTGGCAAATACTGATCAGTAAAGCAGTAAAGATCATACAACCTTTAGAACACACAGAATTATGGAGAGTAATGAAGATAAGGAAAGTTTCTAGCACTGTTGCAGCTTTTCCAATAGCCACCAGATAAGCACGGCTTTTACAGACTCACCATCTTGGAAGTCAGTGTATACCTGTCAGCTAAGTTGTTTGGAAGGGTCTTGCAGACCTGTGGGGGAGACAGTTTCAAATTGCATTAGACCCTGGTTTTTGCTGAGAATGTGGCAGCATGAACCAATAGCAAAAAGAAGCAGAAATCCAGGATAAACCAAATAACAGCTTTATAGCCAGTCCTTCAGTGTCACAAGATTTAGGTATTTTAACAGTTTAGGCAAGCTAGCAGTCATGTTGAATAAAATTCAATTTAATAAGTTGAGCAAAGTTGGGCTGGAGAGTTAGCTCAGTGGTTCCGGCGCCTGTCTTGCAAGCGCAAGGACCCGGGTTCGATTCCCCGGTAACCACATAACAATACTGGGTGTGGAAACTCATGCCCAGCAGCAACCAGTACCACATACCACAGTGCCGGGCGTGGTGGCTCACGCCTGTAATCCCAGCACTCGGGAGGCAGAGGCAGGAGGATTGTGATGTGAGTTGGAGGCTGAGCTCAGGGCCAGCCTGAACCACAAAGCGAGACCCTGTCTCAAAAAACCTAAAAAAAAAAAAAAAAAAA
>PVIR01044112.1:0-11392 GCA_004026965.1 Petromus typicus
GCTCCTTCATTTCTATTTTGATACTGGTTACATTTAATAGGGATTAAAGGGGATATGATTCACAGGGGCCACAGATATTTTATTATGCTTTATTTAAAGATTTTTTAACATGAAAAGGTACACAAATACAGATTACGCTATGATGATAAAACAGTATTCTACATAACACATACAAAAAATTAAATTACTTCTCAAGTAAATGAACCAGCACAGAACACTCATAGTACTTGATATTTAACCCAGCCTGCATATGTGAAAAGGATCTTACCACTGGCTTATACAGAATACAATATTTTCCAGGACATCAGAATGCCAGCCATTCTGACTGCAAAATGCTTTATTCCCTGGGTGAATATCCTGAGAGAAACTCTATATAATATAAAAATAATTGGCATGATGCTTGAAGATTGCAAAAACAGAATGTAGTTCAAGATAGTTGTGATGCAATTCTGCATAAAATGCACAGTTAATCTCTTTACTTAAAAGATTAAAATCAGAAGACCACCCAGAATACAGGTTAAAGCCTCATAAAAGAAAAATTTTCATCGTTTGTACATCGTTGGTAGAAAATTGATAAGATTTTGGTGGCGGGAACAGGGAACATAACAGTCATACACTTATCTGCCCAAATATGTTTATGATGGCTGCTAGACCATCTAAAATATTTCACCATGAGGACAATTTCTCCTCTTTCTCAAAAGAAAGCATTCTACTGTCGGTCCAGCAACGCACATTGTAAGTAACTCTCTGTGTGACTGTTCTGCACACTGAAATGGCCTGTGAGGAAAGAACAACACTTAGAAGAAAGATCACGAATACAAATATATGACCATCATGTCAGAATGTGAGTTTATGATGTGATTACTGCTTTTCATTTGAAAATAAGTTTCAAGCATTAAGAGATGCACACACATCTGAAATAAATGTGGATGTACGTAAACTTTAAGGCTTAGTTATTTGAAGAAAATATAAAATATTTTCCATTTTGGAAAAGTTACATTTCTAATGAAAAGAACATGCAAAAGGGATAATTTTTGTAATGCATACAAATTTTAAATCATTCTAAACTTAAATCCACGTAATTTTCCTAAAAATAAATTTTCCTAACGTTTACAACTGTAATGTATTTAAATGTCAGTTACTTTTCACCTCTTTGGCCTAAAATAGTGCAAAACTATACACAAGAATGTTGTATCTGACATTACTCAAATACCATTAAACACTGTGTAATAAACATAGTCTGAAGAACTCTACTCATGAAATGAACTCTACACTCTATTTTACCTCTTATCTTACTAAAGAAAAAACTTACCTAAGGAGATAGAATGTTAACATGGTTTTTCTGTAAATTTATTCAAAATTGTTATTTAAAAAATTATCTGAAGGCTATATTAGCTATGGTCTAAAAAAGCAGTTAATATGATCAGAAAGAGTTATAGTTATGATATTCTACTCAAATCAGAGTAAAAACCAAGGAAAACTCTTATCCATTATGTCGCCACTTAATAAACAGAAGAACGTGTTTACAAGTCTGGTGAGGGGGCGAGTGCCTCTTTGTTCTATAAATCAAATAACACGCAAAACCAAAAACCATTTCTACAAAAACAGCTCACTATTCTCTCTTACAGACTCTAAAAATCAAGTATTACATCTAATATAATTTTAAAATAACAAATTAAAATTAGCCTCTGGACAATTATGAAATGACTAATGCTGTCCAGGTTGTTGATAAGTTTTTCCAAGTGTTAAAAGGCAAGATAAGGATAACACTAACTTTATTTATTTATTTATTTATTTTTTAGGTTTTTTGAGACAGGGTCTCGCTTTTTTGTGGTTCAGGCTGGCCCTGAGCTCAGCCTCAAACTCACATCACAGCAATCCTCCTGCCTCTGCCTCCCGAGTGCTGGGATTACAGGCGTGAGCCACCACGCCCGGCACTGTGGTATGTGGTACTGGTTGCCGCTGGGTTGAGTCTCCACACCCAGTATTGTTATGTGGTTACCGGGGATTCGAACCCGGGTCCTTGTGCTTGCAAGACAGGCGCCGGAACCACTGAGCTAACTCCCCGGCCCAGGATAACACTAACTTTAAATGAGGGTCAGACTCAGACTTTCCCTTACATGGAGAGTGGACTGATGTACTCAAAGCCTTCGAACTCATATCCCTCGATCTTCCCCACGATGTCATTATCATCTGGGGTGAGCCACACGAGGTCATTAGTAAACTGAGGGTCAAAGTTGTCCAGACCGAGTGCCCGGACACGCGTGGGGTAAAGGGACCTCCTGCTTTCGCTTCAGCATGTCCCAGTCAACACTGTGAAAGAACCGATGCTCCTGGACTCCAGCAAATCCCCTTTGAGGATCACAACCTAGTCGCTTCTTTGGGTCCCTGTTCAGAAAACTTTGCAGGATGCTCGCAGCTTTTGAGGACAGAAAATAAGGTATGAGAATGCCTCCTATAAAAATTACCTGTAAGAGATAATCGATGGAGTTTTTATAAGGTTACAAAAGCTCTCCAATAGATGCAATGGAGACTCTGCAATCATCATCTCATACACCACCACTCCCAGAGCCCACCAGTCCATGCCGAAGCTGTTCTCTTCTCTTATAATCTCTGGAGCCAGGTAATTCGGGGTGCTGCAGAAAGCACCAGTTCTGTCTCCTGCCTCTAAGCCTTCCTTGCACACGCAGAAGTCCGGGAGTTTAATGTGCCCTTCTGAGTCTGATAACAAGTTGTCTAACTTCAAGTTACTGTAGAGTGTCCCTCGCAGATGGAGGTAGCTGAACGCTAAGCGGATTTCTGCAGAGTAAAACCTGGCGTGCTCTTCAGGAAGTCGTCTTCGCTGCTGCACCTGTAAGATCAGATCTCCGCCGCTGACAGGGTCCAGAATGAAGAAGAGCCTGCTCTCCGTCTGGAAGCAGGAGTGCAGGCCGCCCAGAAAAGGGTGGCTCTGTGTCTGCTCCAAAATGGGCCTCTCTGTCTGTATCCAGTCCATCTTGACATGCTCTGTTTTCACAGCTTTCATGGCATAAACATGATCTGATTGTTTTTGCTGGACCAAGAGGACTCTGGCGTAGCTCCCTCTCCCTATCACGTGGAGCAAACTGAAGTCCTGCAGACCGAAGCTCGATGATGTTTTCCCACCTGCCCTGGTGTCATCTGCCTCACTCTCTCCATCTTGTTCTAAACCCTCGTGACTTGAGAGATGATGTGAGACCGCTGCCTGTGCAGGGTCTGAAGCCAGGGCCGATGGGAACACGGGCAGCACGAGCTCAGGTGGCAAAGGCGGCTGCCCACATTCTGCAGTGACAGCGTGTAGCACTTCTTATGAACTGAGACTGTGCATGTGGTACACTTGCACACCTGGCATCCAAAGCCCCTACACGGTCTGTGCAGACGGCACAGTGCACTCGCCTGCTGAAGCGCGTGGCTTAAAAGTGTGGCCACTGTGACAAGACAGCTTTCTTCAGAGGCCTGCGCCTCTGTGGAGGACGGGTTGATCTTCTGCTGGACGAGGCACTTGAGGATGATCTGATGAACAAGGTGAGGCATGAGTTAAGATCTCAAGACTCTTTTCTAGCTCAGAAAGCCTAAAGGCTTCTAACTCCAACTGAGGTGACACAGAGCACACATGTCCTTCCTCACATACTCACCTTGTGGTGAAAAGCTCTTTATTATCCAAACATCACACATCTTGATCTTTATCACCAAGGCCCTCAACAGAGATGGAATTCTCAAAAGACGTTGTGATGGAGTCTCTTCCCAACATCAGGGCCGGTCGGGTAGAGGTGTGGGTCGTGGAGGTGCCCGGGAGGAAGGGACCACAGAAAAGCTGGCTGCCCATGAAAACCGGCAGGAAGGGCTTGGACAAGGAGTGTGGCCTGACGGCCTGCGGGGTGGATGTACACGAGGCTTCTCAGGGTCTCTCGGGGGCCAGTGGCTGTGACTTCAGTCTCCCACCCTGGACTCTCACCCTCTGGAGATTTTGTGCCCGGCTCTGGAGAGATTAGCCCGGCGCTCCTGGGTGTTTCTGAGCCTGGAGAAACTTACTCTGGGCTCTTTCCTGGTTCGGTGCCATTGGGATTTGGGCCTGCAGAGACCTCACATGGGTACCCTGACGTGGTAGGTCTCTGCTGGTCACTCTTGGGGAAGCCACCTCTGTGGCGTCAGTGACCGTCATGTAGCTGCTGCAAAAAATGCTCCAGAACTCTGGCCACTGGGAAAATACAAATTAAAACAATGCTTAATTTATCATTTCAAAAGTATGGCACATTTTTAAGGGAATAATAAAGTTAAAGTAGTCCCACTTTTGAATTAAGTTATTCATTTAAAAATACGTAATTCACTAAAAGTTTTTTGTTCTTAAAAAAGCACTGAGATTCTATCTTCCTCCTGAAAGAATGACCAACATCAAGAAATCAAATAATAACAAATGCTGGCCAATGTGAAGGAAAAACGATGAGAGTGTGATTGTTGATGGGAAAGTAATCTCTTTCTCTGTCTCTGGCTCTGTCTCTGTCTATGGCTACTGGCCTGTCTCTCAGTCTCTCTGTCCCTCTTTCTGTCTCTCCGTGACAGGGTCTTGTCATGTGATCTGACTGGGCTGGAGTTCACTGTGTTCCTCCTTGGATGGCCTTCCAAATGATGAGATTACAGGTATTTGTCACCAGTGTTGGTGGATATGTAAATTCATACCATCAAAACTGGAAGCAGTATGGAGATTCTTCAAAAAAGTAAAACTAGAAATCTCATTTAGCTCAACTATTCTAGCTAGTTGGAGCAGTTACAGTGATATGACAGTGGTCCATACGTAACAAGTTTACAGCAGCACAACTCATAGCATCTAAACCCTGGAAGTGTTCTGTGTGTCCATCAGTGGATGAGTGCATAAATCAAATGTAGCATTTATACACACTGGGGTGTGACTGTGCCACAGAGGACAACCAAGTCACTTTCAGGTAAATGGATGTACCTCAAGACTGTAATGTGAAATCAAACATATGAGCTTAAATAGCAGGTGTTTCTCTTATGGGAAAAATGTATTATAAATTGGAAAATGCAAACTGCAATAATAAGGGAATCTCTTTCATGTGAAGAGAGGATTAAGCGATAGAAATAGGGAGAGAGAGGAGATGGGAAGAAGATAAAAAATTGGGATGTGTTGTGTACACAAGCCAATGCCCCACAAGAAATGTAATCATGATGGAAAGCAAACATGTCATAATAAAAGATAAACCAAAAAATTAATGGATTTAGAATCAGAGCAGCTGGTTCCAGTTCTCATTGAGTGAGATCTTTAGAAAGGTCCATATGTTGATTGAACTTTGGCTCCTTATCTGGTAACCTGAGGTGAATTTCTTATTGAGTAAAGTTGTTTATCTTATTGATCGAGAGGAGGTTTTTGAAGCTGTAATAAAACCAGGCACATAGATATCCAATAGGTAAAAATTTAACTTGATCTATAAAGTTAACATGTAAGAAAGTGAGATAAAAATGACAGGTATAAGATCAAACAGATAGTGATGGCAAGCTTTCAACTTTCCTTCTAATTTTGATAATACTTTAATGTTCTGTTGTAATGAAGGAATAGAAGGTTATAATTCCTAATGTAATTATTTTTCTGTATCCAAGCTCATGTCTATTAAATTTCAGCTTTAATTAAATGTCTTAGCCTTAAGAGTGCTGACTATTGAGAAGATCAAATGGGAAGGCATGCAATTGATTCAGAACCACAGTAGGAAATGGAGATCGCTGAACTCACTCATGTCCTGCTCAGGTGTACATGAATAAGAATAATGACCAGATTCTAAGAGCATTCTTCAAAGCAAACATAAAATAGATATTTAGAGGTGAACGTTAAAAAAGATTTTCTTATTTAAAAGGAAATTTGAAAATTACAAGAATAAAACCAGCATTGCTACTATTTACCTCACATGAAAAGCTAATTTTCCACTGTCAAGGATAGCTGTGGGTGATATTTCTGCACATTAGTAGACATCTTTTCCCACATATGTTGCATATACTCTGGTAATATGAGTTTTTAAAATACTTCATGTGTTTTTTATTTTTATTTTTAATTTATTTTGTTGGTACATTTTATATATACACTGTGATTACATTCAACATTGATACTTTGGAACTGTACATGACACATTTTAATTCTCATTTTTTCCCACTCAGTCTGCCCTCCCTACAATTCCCTGCTCCCTATATACACAAGCTTTGCTTCCTTTTTTAACCATCAGATTTTTTTCTTTACCTTTTTACTTTCCTTTACCTTCTTTTTCCCTTTGCCTTTTGAACATTTTGTCTTCAATTTCACAATATCTATTATACATTTTAAAACTTATTTACACCTTCAGTTTCTCATACTAGAGAAATAATACAGTCTTTACACATCTATGTCCTATTTATTTCACGTATGAGTATGTCCTCAAAGTGTATCCATTTGAGCATAAATGACTCAAATTTTTCATTTTTTGCAGCAGAGTAATTCTCCATTTTATTACACACACACACACACACACACACACACACACACACACACACACACACACATTTTATTCATCCAGTCTCCTGCTGATGGACATCCGGGCTGTTTCCAAGATTTAGCAATCACAAACTGAGCTGCTGTAAACATGGGTGCACATATGTCACTGTGATATGAATCTTTTAATTCTTTCATGTATATCCCTAGCAGGGGAATGTCAGGGTCAAATGGAACCTCTAGTCCTAGTTTTCTGAGGAATCTCCACACTGATCTCCACAGTGGTTGCACCAGTCTACATTCCCACCAACAGAGAAGGTTCCTTTCTCGCTGCAGCCCTGACAGCATTTGTTGTTGGTTGATTTTGTCATCTGGAATCAGAAGAGACCTAGAATAACAAAGTCAATTCTAGGCAACAAGGACATGGCAGCGATATCACAATCCCAGATTTACTACAGAGCCACTATGATAAAAACAGCAAAGAAACAGACCCAAGGATCAGTGGAACAGACTAGATGATCCAAAAACAGCTTGAGATATACAAGTGCACCTCATCTTCAACAAATGAGCCAAACACCTTCAGTGGAGGAAGTATAGCCTCTTTAACAAACAATGCTGGAAAAACTGGGTTTCAACCTACCAAAGACTAAAGCCAGATGCATCTCTTTCTCCATGCACTGAAATCAAATCAAAGTGGATTACAGACCTAAACGTTAAAACAGATACACTAAGCTGCTGGAAAACAGGTTAAGTAGAACTCTTTGAGTTACTGGCTTAGGGGAAGACTTTATGAACAAAACCTCAGCATCAGGGGAACGAGCAGAAGGGATCAATAACTACAACCTCATCTTATTAATGATTCTGTGCCACAAGAGAAATTGGCAGCAGAGTGAAAATACAACCTACAGGATGGGGAGGAATTGTACTAGCGGTATCTCAAAGGGCTACTATCTAGAGTATGTAAAGACCTTAAAAAGTCAGCCCTTCCCAGTTTAAACACCCAATTCAAAAGTGGGCATCACAAATGAACAGACACTTTTCAAGTGAAGAAGTAAAGAGAGCTAAGAAGCATGTGAAGAAACGTTCAGCATCACTGGTCATTCGAGAGAGTGATGGCATCTACAAAGGAGGGTGGGAAGCAGCATTTCCAGCTCCAGTCCTCAGTCCCCTTAGAGTTCAGCATTTATTAAGATTTTTTTTGTGTGTGTTTTTCTCCTAAGAAAACGTCTTGAAATAGCTCAGAGAATGGTTTGGTCATCATAGTGAAGAGACTGATGAGTATGGAGTGTGTGACAGTGAGGCCTATTTCTACCATGAAACATTGCAGGAGATTTTACGGGAGAGCTCAGTCAGAAGCAAGTTTTCTGTTGCAGCCCATGAATACTGGTGCTGTCTGTGAAAGCCCATCAATTAGGCCAGGACTTTTCCCTTCTGTTAGTCAAAGAAGAAGTGATGTAGATGCGACCGTGGAGTTTTACCACATCCGTAAAACACTTAGGAAAAAACTTTCAAGTCACACGTGATTTCCAGTCCATTGGTTTGCTTCCTGAGTTTTACTTCCTTTCAAATTCCTATAAAATATACATAGGGGATAAAAATAATTAATTATAATTCTCCTTTCAGTTGCTATAGCAATGAGTGTTCCTTAGAACATCCTCTGTTTTCTCATGCCCTTCTGAATTAATTTAGCACAAAGCAGCTCAGTTTTAGAAATAAAGTCTTGAAAATAGATGTCAAGCAGTATCATGTGGACTTTGTGATATCCAGATGCAACTATTAAATACATCCTGCAGAGCCAGGCCCTGGTGCCTGGCAAGGAGTCTGCTCCTCCACTGGGCCCTATTTCCTCTTCTTTTCTATATTTAAAAATCTCTACTAGTATAGTGTGTGGTCCCTGATTACATTGGTTGTGGAGAGCTGGTACATATACGTAGCAATCTTAATTTTTTTCCCCTCTCCCT
Organism: Petromus typicus; assembly: GCA_004026965.1. Lineage (NCBI taxonomy): Eukaryota > Metazoa > Chordata > Mammalia > Rodentia > Petromuridae > Petromus > Petromus typicus. The sequence goes on from PVIR01044112.1 coordinate 8,449, forward strand.
CTAACCCCAACTTAAAAATTTTTGCTGCAGCATCTGCGTTGTTTATTTTATAAGTCTTTATCAAGTTAATCATGTTCTTTTTCAAGAGCAACCAGTGAGAGTTAAGATTAAGAAATTTAGGGAAAAATGTTCAGAATCAGCGTTTCACAGTCCCATGACAGAAATAGATTCAAAATTTGTATTCCTCACCCCCATTTTATTGCTTCTTATATCTTTTTTTCCTGATTATACTCAAAGAGAAAAGTAGAGGTATTAATTTTATTCAAAAGTATTTCTAAAATCCTGTACAGCAGAGATTCTCCAGTTGTCGCCTACTGTACAGTTAATGATAAATATATGGCCATTCTAGAAGATGAGTGTCCTTTTCAGTGGGTAGGTTAATTCCTGCAGCTATTGGTAATTGCACTGATGCCAAACCAAGCCCTGGGGCTACAGTCATAGTCCAGTAATGGAGTTTGTGCTCGGCACATGTGAGGACTTGGGAAAAATATTCAGGAGTGAAGAAAAATAAAGCGTAATATATTTCAGTAAGGAAAAAGATTTCAGATGTTCATACATTTAAAGCAAAGGTTTTGTTAATTTTAAACTTCAGCGAGTTTAAAAAGTGATCAGTTTTCTTCGGTAAGTGGAAATTTTTAAAATTTTGTCAGGAGCCTTAACCAAAATTTTCATGCTGTGAGTATATTACCTTGGCAAAAGGAGTGCAGATAGTTCAATTAGCTAAGGTGACAAGCAACAAATGTGCCATGCATGTTTTGAGATATAAATACTTTAACCTTTATATTTAAAAAATGTAAAATGTACCAGTCAAGCTTCTTGTAATTGGTCCTTTGTTATGTGACTTTAAATCCATCAGTAGAACTACACATAATACAAATTAGGAAATACTATAACATTTGCCAAACAATGTGTTGCCTCTTAAAATGATGATCGATAGGCCATATATTAATATAAATCCCATTTGTGTGTTCTGTTGTTATTACTAGATTTTTGAAATCTGACATTTAAAGTATCAGAATGCTGGGTTTGTATAATTCCACCTGAATAAACTTCCATTGCTTCAAATCAAAAAGAGGACAATACTCAGTTATTAGTATTGCCAGAGAGCTAGTGGTGATAATGTATTTAATGATTACGTACATCAGCAGAGCATCCAGGACACAGTAATTGCTCGGTAAATTAGAGGTATCATTATTATTGATAGAACATTCATGATTCTGATATAAACACTTTTCTGCTTGTATTTCTAGCGCAGTGACTGATGGCCTTGGCTGTTTTGTTCAGGTGACATCCCTGACAGCACTCTGCCAAAATGTGAATCCAGAGATGCCTTTGTGACCCTGCACTGATGTTTTGGAATCTATGAATTTTAAATCTCTTGCATTGCATTCGCTTCCTCGCTTCCTCCTTTCGTTCAGGGCTGATGGATCTTGGGTCCGGGGGCAGCAGCGGGAAGGACCTTCGAGCGCTGAAGCAGCGGGAGCCATCTCTTCAGACAGAACCGCTGACTTCCCACTGCTCTTCTCCTTCCCTGTGTGCCCTGTGCAAAGCCACTGTGTCTGCAGATGGCCAAGAGCCTGAAACCAAGTAATAAGCAAATGCAATTAGGAGAGATAGATGGAATTTCCACGTACAGCACTGGCCTCTCTGTGCCCCGCAGGCTGCAGAAATTCTGTCGGAGGAAGTCATAACAGCAAGGGTAATTATTCTGGCTCTGCGCTAGAAAATGAGTGAAAGAGGAAATTTGTCACCCAGAGTGGGTTCATTTCTTCTGCCTGGTGAAGCAGTGTTGTGCTTGTGCCACCTCTGAAGCTGGGAAGACCGTGCTCGCTTCGGCAGCACATACACTAACACTGAAGCTGGGAAGGTGAGCTTACCTCCTCCTCTGTCGATAATATCTACCATGGGAAAGCCATGCGGATCTAGGGAAACAAATGCAAATCTGGTTCACATAAGAAGCAAAACAGAAGCAATACAACTTATTCTCGTGTGCAGGCACCCTGAGAGTGAGAGTGCACAGCACGAAGGAGATGATTAAGGAGGAGAGGATTTCATTTTTTACCTTCCCAGCAACTCTTCTCAGGTAACCCTAAAACAACATTTAAAGACAGAGTCTTCAGTGGTATTTGGGGGATTGTGGGAAACATTAGACTTGGGATTAGAAGGTCTAAGTTTGATCTATGACTTTGCCACCTTGTATTTTCTTTCTATTTCTTATCACTTATGATATATTAGACCATCGATTCTTTCGAAATAAAACAGGAATGATAATATTTGTTGTGCTTACCACATAGTACTGCTGGAAAGATTACATGATAGAATAAAGCACTATACAAACATGTACCTCCACATCTGTTTCTTTTCTTTTCTTTTTTTTTTTTTTGAGACAGAGTCTTGCTTTGTAGTTCACGCTGGCCCTGAACTCACTTTGTAGCCCAGCCTAACCTTGAGCTCAAGGCAATCCTCCTGCCTCTGCCTTCCAAGTGCTGAAATTCCAGGCATGCACCACCACACCTGGCATTGTAGTATGTAATTCCAGGACTGAACTCAGGACCTTGCGCTTGCTAAGCAGGTGCCAGAAGCACTCCAAGCCAGCTTCTGTTTCTAATATCAAACTATCGAGAAAAAATAAAAGCACAGAGTTAAAACATGCTTCAAAATAAATATCTGAATAACTTGTAATCATTAGGCTAACATTAATTACAGAAGACTAATAGACTTACTGGTCTTATTTAATGTTATGCATATGTTATGTATTTATTGTTTATGGCAGTTTCTACTAGTTACAGTGAAACAATTTAAATGCCAGTTCTGGGTGCTTAGAGAATTCTGAAAGAGGTCACGGTAATGTGTCTACTCTGGTGCTCTTAGTTCATTTTGTCCAGTGTCCCCGGTGTGACCAGTGTCCCTGGTGTGGCCTGTGTGGCTGGTGTTTCTTGACATG
>PVIR01044113.1:0-11387 GCA_004026965.1 Petromus typicus
TTTTCCTCCCTAGAGCTGAAAATACTGCACAGGGATGCTCTACTACTGACCTACGTGACCAGCCCTTGTTATTTTGAGACAAGTGCTTCCTAAATTGCCCAGGCTGGGTTCAAACTTGCAGTCCTCCTGACTCAGCCTTCTAAAGTTCTAGAGGGCTGTCTGATAGGTATGCACCAATCATGCCTGGCAGTGAGATTCTTTATAGTATATTGGTACAAGTGTATAACTTTTTTTTTTTTTTTTTTTACTATACTGGATATTGAATTCATGGCCTTGTACACCTTTTTAAATTTTGAGACAGGTACTTACAAAGGGCACTAAATTGCCCTGGCTGGACTTGAACTTACAATCCTTCCTGCCGAAGCCTTTCAGAATGATAGACTTACAGTTATGTGAGTGTCTAACGCATTGTGAATGTAAACATCCCTATTTCCCCTCCATTCCCTCTTGCTTCCCCTATTCACCTTCCATACCTGTAGAAGACCAACTGTATTATGTTTTATTTGGTCATATCTCTCTATGGACTGTTTAGTATAGTACAGTAGTACTATGAATACTCTCTATGTGTTTTAGTATGAATATATAATTTTTGTTCTCATGGGTATATTTTTAGGAGTGGAATTGCATCAGATGGTAACTCTGTGTTTAGCATTTTGTAGGATTTTCAGATAGTTTGCCCATATGGCCACCATTTCATATTCACATCTACAAGCCGCAGTTCCAATTTCTCTACATCTCTTTTAACCCTGTTTTTAAGCCATCGCACCTGTCCCAGCAGATAAGAAGTGATACCTCAGTGTAGATTGTGTTTTGTTTTGTTTTGTTTTGTTTTTCATTTCTTATGGTGGTAAGGATTGAACCTGGGGCCTTGTACATGCTGGACAAGTGCTCTCCTGGGGAGCTATGCCCCCAGCCTCATTAATGTGGTTTTGATTTCCATTTTCCTAATGATTAGTGATGTTAAACACCTTTCCTATGCTTATTATCCACACGGTATCTTCTTTGGAAAAATGATTTACTCAAATCCCTTTGTACATTTTAACTAAGCTGTTGTCCTCCTATTGAACAGTAGGTATTCTTTATCCATTCTTATTCACATATATAACTTGCAAAATTCTTCCCATTCAGTAGATTGTCTTCTCTTTCTTGACAGTGTCATTAGATGAACAAAGGCTTTTAATTTTGATGAAGGTTTATCTATTTTTTCTTTGGTTGCTTGTGGCTGTGGTGACACATCAGTTTTTTGGGGGGAGGAATAAAATAACAGTAAACCAGTAATAAAAAAGAAGTGGTTTTTGTTTTGTTTTGTTTTGTTTTGTTTTGTTTTGTTTTGTTTTGTTGCCACACTTGGAATTATATGAACTCCACGCCCACATCTGTAAAGGGAAGTTTGGTTCCACTGAGCAAGCTGTATAATTTGTATGTGAGGGAGAATAAATAGTTCTTCTGACACTAACTCAAGGCAGCAGCTCTCATTCTGGACAACTTGCCCTTGAGGTAGCATTCGATATTCTTTGGATGCCACACTATGTGAGATGCTTCTGGGTTCCAGGGGATAGAGGCCAAGGATGTTGCTAAACATCCTGCAGTGCATAGGAGGCGGCCACAAAAAGAACTCTTCAGCCCCAAATGAAAACATGCTGAGTTTGAGAAACTGCTCTAAATGAAAGGATCTGTTGCTCCAGCTCCCCTGCTTCCCTGTACTGAATATTGAAGCCGAGGCCTTGGTGCATCCCCGGGATCCTGGCATTTGATTTTGTTTTTTGTCGTTGTTCTTTTCAGGACCTGGCTGTCATTAAGTTGCCCAGCTGGTCACCAGCTCTGTGTCCTCCTGCTCTCACAGTGCTGGCTTTGCTCCAGCTTACTTTAAATGGTCTTTACCTTTGTCTCTAGTAGATGGCTTTGTGCTCTTAGCCTATTAATTGCTGTGGCTATTAGCCTGACAAGGACAATAGGAGGGAAAGATACAAATAATGGTAAAGTCATTTAGATTTTGCAGAAGGAAACGGTTCTTGTAAGTCAGAAGATTTTTGGAGCTGTTTTTAACTACTATGTCCTTTAACATCAAGAAAAAGATATTTTAATATAGACTTCTCCATGCAAAGCCTAGTAGATGTATTTTTGTTATCAAGTCTCTTTCTGTAGAGTTTCTGGAACAAAATAGCTTTTAGGAAATAACTTGTACATGTTATGAAGCATATCTAATCAGTCATAACAGGAAATAAAATAGGACATCTTGATAGAAGGAACTTGTAGTTGATAAATCTCTGTATTGCTGACTTGTCTGAACTTCAAGGAAGTGAATATTGTTCTTCCACCTAATCATTGTATGACAGCTTCTTCTGATATTGTCCTCAGGACTGTGCTCCCTCACCAGGGGCCCCACAGATAACCTTTTCAAAATAACACAGACAACAGCTGGAAATACATGTCAGCATGTGCAAAGATCTCATGTAAAAAGCTAATAAACCTGCACGGTTTTTTCTCAGTGATGACAGCGCTGATTATTTTGTGGCCTGCATCATCAGATGTAATCATTACCACTAGCACTACAACTGCCACCATCATCATAGACTAAAGTTTCTTGATTTTACTATATTAGGCTCTGTTCGGAGTACTTTAAATGTGTATTTCTGTCTTGAACACCTTAAATGTATACGTCTTCTCAGAGAACCCTATGACATTGTTTTTAAAAACTATTTGCAGATAACAAAAAATATACAATAAATGATACAATACTTGCTGAACCATATTAAGCATTTCTTGTGTAATAAAACTTTTCCATATTTCAACAAGAGTCTTTTCAGTGTTAAATCTGCGCCAGTGATGTCTCTACATTTCTATCCCTCTGTGTAGTAGCTGTTGAGGACTCAGTTATTCCTAATGTTTGAGACTTTTTAAAGTTAATCATGTCTCAGGGCCTGGGACAGAGTTCAGTGATTCCGCACCTGTCTGGCAAGCACAAGTTCTGCAAAATAATAATAATAATAATAATAATGATAATAATAATAATAATAATAAATTAATTCTTTCTAAAGTATGTGCATGCACTTTTAGGCTGCTATGGTACTTTCCCATCTCTGAGAATTTATATAATGAAAAAAATTTACAAAATAATGGAAAGAGCTTTATTTAATGTTGTTTATATTTACAGGAAGCAGTGAAAGAAAATAATAAGAGAAGAGAAATAGAAGAGAAGACAAGAAGGGCAAAGCTTGCCAAGGAGAAAGCTGAGCAAGAAAAATTGGAACGTCAGAAGAAGAAGAAGCAGCTCATCGATATAAATAAAGGTATGAAAGTATTTCAGTGTTGTGAGAAATGCCAAAGTGCAAAACAAGTTCATTTGGTTTTGTATTATGAAGTTAGTATCTTATTGGCATTGCTTACCTGTAGCAGATTACTCTTGCCGTGCTGTCTTCATGCTTCTTGTCATCCTACATTGAGATGTTTGATAATCAGTGCAAGGTGTATTATACTGTTGGAATCATTTTTCTCTCATTCACTTCATCATATTATGTTCTGAATGAGGGAGAAGTAAAGAAAGAAGAGAGTGAATTGGAAAGTGAAATAGCAGTATGGGGTGATGAGGCGGAGGCTTGAGTTCTACCTTGTAAGACTCGTATCTGTTGTCCCTGTAGTCACTGCCATCTTTCTTGGGGCCTCAGATATTTTGCGTTAGAGGAGATATTGATGGTGCTATTACATGTTGAAGAAATAGCAGAGCATCTTGTTCTGCTGTGAACTTCAGTCTGAAATGCTGTCATATTCACATTAGTATAAAATGTGTGATTTGCTGGGTTAGCAAGGGTGACAGTATGTTATACATGGGCTTCTTGGTTTGGTTAAGTTTTTAAAGAAGACAAGGCAAAAGAAGAAAGTCATTGGTTCCCAGGTACCTACACTCTGAAAATTTTAGGTGGAAAAAAGAACAGCCCTTCCCATCTGAGGTTTAGAAAATTGAAAAACAAACAAAATTTCAGTATGATGTAAGGTAGCATTGGAGCGTTTATCACTGAAGACCTTTTATGATGCTGATCACATTGAATATATAGACCATATGCCAAGCACTAGTTTTTACATGTTTTAAGTCAGTCTTTACATCTCTAAATTGATGCATATTGAGACCATACTCATAAGTGAAATAAAAAGAACATACATATGTAAATACCAAATAGTTCCTCTGGTATAAGAAACTAAAAAAGGAAATGGAGTGCAAGGTGTATAATAGATTATGTGAAATAGGAAGTAAAGGTCCAAAAGGCCAGCGCATGTACAGAAGAGTAGTGGGGGAGGGGAAGAAGAGACAGGAAAAAATATGAGAAAAGAAGGAAAAAGTGGGAAGATAGTAGGGAAGGTAGAGGAATGGATAAAAAAGAAGAACAACAGTATATCATGTAGAGGTACAGATCCCCAAAGAGGAGTGTGACCAGAGTGTATACGTAAAATGTACTAATAAACATAAAGGGGAAAAAATGCTTGCATTCCTATGTGGCAGATACGATTAATATCTCATTTTATAAAAAATAAAATGAGGTTCAAAGAAATTAGGAACTTGCCCAGGATCACACAAATAGAAAGTATTCACACTAAGATAAAATCCACCTAATCTGTTATAGAATCCTTACAGTTTTCCTTGTCCTGGTCAGATGTAACAGCTGTCCCATAGCATTTACTGTGCACCAAGAACTATTTTAGGATATTTACATTTCTAAATCCACTTAATCCTCGTAGAACCCTATTAAAAAATTACTACTGGGGCCGGGGAGTTAGCTCAGTGGTTCCGGCGCCTGTCTTGCAAGCACAAGGACCCGGGTTTGATCCCCGGTTAACCACATAAAATACTGGGTGTGGAGACTCAGGCCCAGCAGCAACCAGTACCACGTTACCACACTGCCGGGCATGGTGGCTCATGCCTGTAATCCAGCACTCGGGAGGCAGAGGCAGGAGGACTGCTGTGATGTGAGTCTGAGGCTGAGCTCAGGGCCAGCCTGAACCACAAAAGTGAGACCCTGTCTCAAAAAAAGAGAATTACTACTGCTTCATTTAAAAATGAGGAAACTGAGGCAAAGAAAAGTAACTTGTCCAAATAAGGTAATAAAGTTAGTAAAAATTAGAATCAAGATTCAAACCCAGGCCGTCTGTGACCAGAGTTAATCCTGAATTATTATAAGTTTTAAATCATACTAATTATATTAATCATTATCAAGTATTCTGTAGTAATACCTCTTCATGGCTACTTTTCTTGAATAATATCTATAGCATTAAGTTTATTCTTTATATTTTCAGAATGTATGAATAATTTCAAAAATTTCCTAGTTTAAAGCCAGACATAGAAGCTCATACCTATAATACCAATAGTTGAGAGGCTGAGGCAAAGAGAGATCGCCATTACTTCAAGGCGAGCCTGGAATACATTGTGAGATACTGCCTACCAACTAAACAAACAAAAAAGAGAACTCTAACAAATGAGAAATTTACTATAGCTTCTTTCTTTTCTTTTTTAAATTTTATTTTATTTTTTTGAGATAGGGTCTCACTTTGTAGTTTTAGGCTGGCCCTGAGCTCACTATGTATCCCAGGCAAGCTTCAAACTCACAGCAATCCTCCTCTTTCTGCTTCTTGAGAGCTGGGATTACAGGTATGAGCCGTCACACCTGGCACTGTGGTATGTGGCACTGTTTGCTGGTGGGCATGAGTCACCATGCCCGGCATTGTTTTATGTGGTTACAAGGGATCAAACTAGGGACCTTGCACTTGCAAGGCAGTCGCTGGAACCACTGAGCTCAATCCCCAGCCCATATAGTTTACTTCTTCTATTTATGAATGTTTATGAACTAGAAATCACTGTACTTAGGTTTCTCAGAAATTTCCGTTTCACAGTAGCAGAAAAAAATGGATTAGAATGAGAAAGACCTGAGACAGGACCTGCTCTGAGGATAGTATCATGGTCCTGACAAGAATAATGCAGGCCTGACCTGATGCAGTGACAGTGAGATTAGAAAAGTTACCTGTGAGGTTAACAAATTAGCAGTAAGCCATGTATTAGAGTGCTTCCTAATTCTGAGAGAGCATTTCATAAAACAAAAAACAGTTACTGAGAAGGAAAAAAATTCATGTTACAAGTCTCCTCCATGTCTAACTAAATTTAAAGCTGTTTAATTCTCATAGCCCTCTCTTCATTTAATTTAATACAATCTCATACATGGTAGTTTCTTGAAAACTCCACACTATACTGAAAAAGTTTGAGAGTAAAAAAGCCAAAAACATGCATAAAAATAGTGTCGATTTTGCTCTTCTGCGCTGACAATCCTGGGCCTCCAAGAGTCCCCAGCTTTCAGGTTGACAACCTCTGTATAAAGAGTGGAAAGGGAAAGTGGCTAGAGGCTGAATCTACCCAGTTTGTGCCAAAAAACATTTCTCCCACACCACACCAGTTCCTACTCCATCCCAAGCATTTCTCAACTTTTCAGTATTTCCCTAAAATACAACTATAATGGAAAATTTAAAAAGGAAAGGACCAGTTTTACTTGTCTATAATAATTGTGCTTTCATGTTCTGAGATTTGATTAATTACTTCTTCTGGTGTCATTAAAAATACATTAGAAATATCCAAATTCATTTTTGTGTATATGCTAAGTGATTTGAATATGAAAGATGTAGTTTTAATAATATGTACCATATATACATTTTTACCATGGCTCTACAAATCAATAAATTAGTAAACATCAATGTTAGCTTCTTGATTCGTGGCCTATATGTTGCAAATATATAATATTATATTTATTATTATTTTATATATTTATTATATATAATATTATTGAGTATTGCTTTGTACTTTGAATATATGTGTTTTAGTACTTATGTTTGAAAAGTAAATCCCCCTAAGATTGGAAATGTCTACTCTAAATGAAGAAGATAAAGATCTTCCAAAAATAAAGAACAGAGCTGGATGTAAAGATGCAACATGTTAGCAAGGTTCTCAGTGTCTTATGCAGGATGTTGACTAGGTGGAAATGCAAATTGCAGGCATTTTAAGAGCTGGAGAAAGCACAGTGGAGACATATAATATGAGAATCCATAATGTGTGAGAACTTATGAAAGATGTGAATGAGGTATGGTCAGAGAGTAACTTACAGAACATTAAGTGTGTTCAGTTAAAATATTATGTACTTCCTTTCTGTTAAAAAAGAGATAATACAGAATTTCCAACTGGCACTGTGGAATGTTATAGAGAGTGTAGGGTATTTCATACATATGTAACTAGGGAAGCATACTGATGGATCCAAAGAATTTTACCTCTAACAAAAAAACTAAACGAAGAGCCCCTTAGATATAGTCAGGCACATTGGAAACTGCATACCCTTGTACACGTATGTGGTAATATATGGTACCTCATAAATATGTGTAATTATTATGCATTAATCAAAATTTAAAGTTGTTTAAGTACATATTAATGATAATTATCCTTATTTGATCATTATGTACAATATATGCATTCAATTAATATACTGTACTCTAAATAAATATATATATATATATATACACACACACACATATATAATAAAATAGTAACTAATTTTTTAAAAAAATTTGTTAAGTGCAAAAGGAGCCAGGTTCTATTTCTATAGTTTCTCTTTCTTTTCATTTTAGGAAAATGACAAGCCTCCCTCATTTTTAAAGCTGTCTGTGATTTCATATAACTGTTAAGTACCAACAATAAGATGTGTTCATGTGGCATTCAAAATTGTATTCATTCATCAAGGTGAACTGTTTTATAATTTAATTATTCCAGAGAATAATAGGAGAAAGCAAACACAAAAGAGTATTTCTCTAATCAAGATCACAAGTGAGCTTACAGTTAAGTAAAAATATAAGAAAAACCAAACAGGTAGCCAATTATGTCTGTCAAATTAAATCTTCAACACTCCCATGTACTGAAGGTACATTTTTTAAAGAACCGGATGTCAAAAGGCAAACGCCATGATGAGAAACAGTAGATTTTTCATTATATAAGAGAAAATAGGATGATTGTATGTTAAAGAGAGAGTTATTGTGTGAACTTGATTTAAAAATTACATTTAAAAAGGGAAAATCAGCATCAGCTATATCACCTAGCTTTATGACCCAGTTCTCTTTATTTATCTTCTCGTGCCTCAGTTCTTCCACCTGTATTTTAGGCTAATGACATTTTCCTGCTCTAGTGTGCATGAATATTGAGATAGTCAAGCACAGTACATAGCACAGGACCTGGAATACATTTGCTGCCAGCACTAGTCAGTCATTTTATTCTGATTACTCTACTCAAGAAATATTCCTCAACCCTAAGAAGTTTTTATTTTTGTCACAGAGAATAAATAAAGCTGAGCCAGGAGAGAGCAAAGTGTACACTGATGGGAAATAGAGATGGTCTGCTCTTTAGAATTGTGTAAAGGCAAAGTTAGTCAGTCTGGTCACACAGTCTTCCTGAGGAAAGCTGGACATAGTCTCGGGACAGGACACGTCATCATACTTTACCTCAGTGATGGGGAGGAAGTGTTGGATTCAGTGGAGACAGAGCTGTAGGTTCAAGGGGGAAGAGGATCCACACTTGTGCATATTGGCTGTAAGGCAGGTTTTCCATAGAGGAGGCTTTGTGGCCTGGGGAAGATAACTTGAAACAAGATGATGAGTCTTAAATGTAAAGCCTGACTTTACAATTTATTAGCCATAAAATCTCTAACAAGGTATTGCATATTTCTTTACCCCAAATTTCTCATCTATAAAGTTGAATGATGCTAATACCTGCTTTGTTACCAAGAGGACTATGCAAAGTAACCGAACACTCCGGAGACTGATGATACTTATATTCTAGTCTCCCTATCATTTGTATGTCGATATCTTTTAGCCTATTACCAGTTTGGGATAGTAAAATGCTATGAGTATTTCCTAGTGTTAGTATCAGAGGAGAATTCAATGGGAAAGATATACAAGCAGGGTAGAGCCAGGCTGTGAGGAGCCTTCTGGCTCAGACCAGGACTTCGCAGCTGGGTTGGGTCATGGCAGGAATCGCTTCCAGGATGGCTGATGTAGTGAGCCAGCGGGCAAGAAGGAAGAGATGACCTCCAGGAGGGTAGAGCTGGAAAAAACCTGAGAGGTGAAGGAAGAGGCGTTAGTTCATACCTGGGTCTCTCTTTGAAGGAGTTGAAACCGGTGGCAGTTTCAGGAGGTGGTAAGGAAAAGACAGATTTTGTAAAACAAAAAAATAAAAGGCAGTGGAAATTGAAGACAAGAGATTCACTGAAGGGCAAAATATTTCTTTCTTTCTTTCTTTTTTTTTTTTTTTTTTTTTGTAGAGAACATCACAGTTTTACCAATAGATAATTATGTATTTATGTATTTTGGCATATTAGTTTATTTCATTCATCCAACCAACATTTATTGCACCATTTCCCAAATAATTATAATTAGAGCATGCACAGTAATACACCATTTATTTAAATGTAAAATGGAGAAAGCTAATTTGAATTTAAACGCAGCAAAAATTATGCTAAATCAGTAAATGTACTCTGAAATGTGTGCACACAGTATACGAACTATAAACTACTTAATATAATCTTCATTTCCCAAACTTCATTTATATTAGTATAGATAATAATTAATGTAGGAACCAATGAAAAGAGATTCATTAATTCTGTCGCAGAAAGAAAGTTTACCAAACATTTTTAAATGAATCCCTTTTCACGCTGAAGGAAGTCACCAAATTAACTGCAAGGACTTGGAAAAACAAAGAGAAAAAATATATAAAAATAGATGTTTTCAAAATGCAAACTGCAAGTGTGATTCTTTGCAAATATTTAATCAGGAACAGCTTTGCTCCTCTTTATATGTGATTATATGGAAATCACGATTGCCTCCTTCCATCTAGTCTGATGGAAAAAAAAAAAAGCCTCCTCAGTCATTGTTTGGGGAGTAGATTAGCAAATTTTGAGGTATAAACCTGAACATTTAAGTTCTATCAGCAGTGTTTGATAGCAATTTTGTTTTTCTCTGTTTCCCAAGATTCAAAATGATTGCATCTTGTAAGAGAATAAATTCATTTCACATTACATTGTTTTGATCTGAATACATCAAAACTATTTCATAATATCATATGCAGGCATAAAATTATCTTGTGCAACATTATAGATTCAAGAACCTACAACCTGTATAATCGATCTATGTGGTATTTACTCACCTCTGATAATATCCCCAGCATGCTAGCACATTTTACAAATGGTAATGAAGAGTTCATGATACTAATGCAAAGCTAACCAAGCTTTTCCTACTTGGTGGACTCAGAAGAATATCATTGATTTACTAAGGCCTTATCAGTGAAGAGAAAAATAGTATCTGGCTGATAATTGACTAATTTAATTTACTTCTTATATTAGCAGACATTTCAAGAAATCTGTGTACATTCAAAATCAGAGCCCTTTGTTTTATAAGTTTATTTCCTCTGGAGAATTATGATCTGGTTTTTCAAATATAATTCAGTCCTGTAAAGTTTTGCACAGAGTCAAGCCTTTAGCACATTAGCAAAATATTTGATGTAGTCAGGTGGTGTTTAGCACAACCTATGGACTGTATTATTTTAGGAGATATCTTTAGGTCCACTTTAAAGCAACATGCTGTCACACTGTCATCATCTGTTCACTAAATATGTATTGAATTTCTAAATTCAAGCACTGGCTTACTGTGGTGAGATACAAGGCATTTAGTGGTCGTTAAATGGTTACGTCAGATCTGCTGCCTGAATCGGCGCCTTCCCTGTCATCTCATGTCACTCTCATCACTGGTTTAGCCTCCTACTGAAATGAGTCCAAGCCCACTTTACCTTGGAAGCAGACAAACCCGAGTTCAAATCCTGACCTGCCCCCCAACACAGTGTACTGAGAGCAGTTCACTGCTCTTGTCCTCAGCTTCTTCACCCACAAGACAGGGATATAAATGTACCTACCTCATAAGATTTCTGTAAGAGCCACGTGACAGGATACATGCAAACCTCTTGCCACTTGCCTAGCATATGGTTAGCATTTAATAAGCATAATGTTGATATCATTTAGTGATAGTAAGTACTTAAAGGAATGTGTCTAGGGAAATTGTTAGTGGCAGTAATCATTACAGTGAAATCTTGACCAGCCTAAGGGAAGAACTGTTTTGATTAATCTGATTTTTTTTTTTTTTTTTTTTGAGACAGGGTCTCGCTTTGTGGTTCAGGCTGGCCCTGAGCTCAGCCTCAAACTCACATCACAGCAATCCTCCTGCCTCTGCCTCCCGAGTGCTGGGATTACAGGCGTGAGCCACCACGCCCGGCACTGTGGTATGTGGTACTGGTTGCTGCTGGGCGTGAGTCTCCACACCCAGTATTG
>PVIR01044114.1:0-11386 GCA_004026965.1 Petromus typicus
AAAAATGAATTATTTTAAACCGGTATAGAGTATCCATCAGCTGATGTTTTAAAAATTAAATCAATATATTTATTATAAATCAGGCTCAAAAAAGAAACGTGCCAATAAATATGTATCCATAACCTGCATCCAGATTCCTGCTTGTGGTAAACATGCCTAAATATTTTTCAAGCTATAAAAAGAAACCCAAATAAATACCAGCTGTGCAGGATTATCTTGGAACAGAAAAACATGGAAAGAAGAAAAACGCCATGTCATTAACACAAAATGAGCTGAAAAGGCTGTAAGTGATCATGGGCTATGGCCCCTAGAATGTGTGAGTAACTCCTTAGTTCTGGGCTCTTCCATGCATGGACAGTTCACAACAGAGTCTCATCGGATCTGTATAAGCGTAATGGTCACTTCTGCTTTCTTCTCTTTTCTCTCTTAACTACTGTACATTTCATACGAGTTTGTGTGTCCTGTGTGTCCCTTTCTATGTTGTGTGTATATGGGCATATGCTTCTCTTACGTCTCCTCCCTTCCTTACTTCTGTCTTAGCAAGGCCTTCTCTCCTATCTGTCCTTACTGTAGTGCTTCCAAATGCACAGAAGCAAACCGGAAACCCCTAAACTTTGTTTACATTACTTTTCAGAGAACAAAGTCTAATTAAATTAGTTGCAGATTTTAGATGCACAAGAGAAACAATCTAGTGGGTCTGGGTGGATCAGGTATATATATTTAGTTCAAACCTCTGAGGTCATGATAAACTGCCTGGAGTCCCCTGTTACACATGAGGTTTCAATACACTGAGGGGGCTGAGAACAGCATTTTTCAGATGAAGGACCATGAATATTGGAATATCTTCCAGTGTCGGTGGCATCTCATCCATAAAGACTTCCCCAAGTACATTGATTCAAACCAATGATTTACTGCTGGGGATTTAGATTTAGCTCAGTGGTTTTAATACATTCCCTACAACACAAGGTTCCAATTTCAATCCTTGTAGTATCAAAAAAAAAAAAATGTTCTACTTGGCACTTCTATGTGACTTTTGGCAACTATTAGTTGTGATATTTGATAAATATATTTTTCTCTCTAATCTTTAGTAAGAACTACCTCACTGAATTGAAGACTGAATATTTCAACTTAGGTGATAGTAATATGACTTGGCATAGGGTCACTGCTCAATAAGAGGACTCTGTCTCAAAATGTCCTGTTTTAGAATTCCATTTTGACATTTGAGTTTGATGCCTTAAGAGACATTTCACTGACTGAGGGGCCCACACCGTAGCTAGCCCCATGCAAGACACCAAGCAATCATTCAGAAAATCCCTAATGACTAATGAATGATAGAAATACAATCAGGAGGTTAGAAACCAAAGTCCAAATGAATCTGATATATTTCTCATCCTACTTGTAAAAGGGAATTGTGATGACAAAAAAGGACACATGATCAGATATCAAATGACTAAGTAAATAAATGAAAATGACTACAAGAAACAAGGCAGACTTTGGGATTTTTCTTTTGCTCCTAGAATTATAGGGACTGTGGGTGAATGGAAGAGTACTGCTGAAGCAGATTAGATAGACAGACAGACAGACAGATATTTGGCCTTGTATTTTCTGAAATAATTGTAAGATCTCTATATTATTTCAACTTTGATGTGATTAGAGAAAGATCATAACCCCTTCACCAAAGCCTCCCAGCCACATGCACAAAATGGTCATGAGAGCACATTATTGGTCTATCTTGTTCCCTCCTGTACTCCTAACACAAATCACAATGCCAGGCATATAATAAGTGTTAATCAAATGAAGTGCCAACCCTAACTACATATCCAACAGGGTCAGGTTTATGGACATGTGATCTGATGATTACACATGACCCACCCTTCAGGCTCCATGCTTGATTTAATGTTCTATGATCCTGAAATTCTCATTTTTGAACAAAGAGCCTTGTGCTTTCATTATTTCTTGAGCCCAATGATCATCTCACCAATCTTGCTCTCCAGACAGATGATAACGCTGGCTGCCCATCAGCCTCAGTCACACTGTCCAGCAGGAGGCCCAAGGAAATGGCCCCAGGGGGAGGGGTGTTTACACTGAAGCATCTGTCAGATCCTCATGGAGGTGCAAGGCCCTGAAGTAACAGGAATCTCATCCTGCCACTCAAAGCAAACTGAAATTCCACAGAAATGTCTACCTCATTGTCCCACCTGTCTCTGCCACTGTCTCTCAAGGAAATGCCAGCCTTATGGTCAAATGTCTCCTGCACTTTAGTTACAACGCTTCTGGTTTTATTGTTCAGTTTCAAAGGACACTGGTGGCCCAGAAACCCTTCTTCATAGAGCAGCTTAATATTGTGGTACATTAATTAGAATTTGTGGATTTTGCTATGCATTTGTTTTTAAGTGTTGGGTTTAAATTAAAGCAAGCCAAATTACATATGATAATGCAAGCTGCATTACCTAACTAGCTGTGGTGCATATTTTAAAACTAACTGTTGAAATATTAAATCCCCAGGAGGACAAAGAGTTAATGGAAAAAATTTTAAAAATTAATCTATACTTTATAGCATGCCTCTACTTGACATGTTTTTCTTTTCAAATACCATTTCCATTATTTTTTATTTTAATAGAGTGATCTTCAATTCAAGTACCCTGTCTCTGATCATAATATATGTTCTCACTTTCAATGAAAATTTGCTCTTGTCACATAGGAATCCACTGTTAATAGATTCTATTGCAATAATTTATTAATATCAAGTCCATTAAATGATGACACACTGGGCATAGAAAAATATTCTATACTAAAGAAATCTTTTCCTTCAGAATTCTTTAGTTCTTTTAAAATTATTTGGAAGTATTAATAGTTATTTTAGAAGATTTTTCATAGAAAAGAACAGGGGAAATATTCAAGACTAACAAAGCCCATCAGTATCTGTATGTGAAATTTTTTGAATTTATGAATTAGTTTCAATCTTTTTCTAGCCTATCATATTTAAATGTCTCCATTAAAGTTATACAAAGTCTGCATGGTGTTAAAAAAATCAAGTTAATGAGTGAGAATAAGATTCATCCCTGTCTACTAAATTATGTAGAACAGTTCTTCAAGTCTCTCTTGATGCTGTATCTCACAAAACTTCTTTTAGTCTTTCTTAGCTCAGCAACACATTGTCACAGAAGGCAAGGGGAGACAAAAGCTCTTCAGAGGCTCACAGGCCACACCTACATCTCTCTCTTCTCAGCTCACTCACCTCCCTTGCCCTTTGTTCTTATAGTCCATCTGTCCGGTTTAGAAAAAAACACAGCCCAATCTGTACATTGAGAACTGCATATCGACAACACTAAGCTCAATTTCTAAAACAGAGTTAAACTAAAAATAGCTTTAATTTCCTAACAGAAGGACAAATGCTGAATTGGGAAGAAATGTTCTGTACATCTATCAGTGAGTCAGCAAAGGGTCTCCCCTCAGTGCAAACAAATGTGATACTACAGTGACTAACAGCTTCAAGCATGAGAGTAGGCCTTTGATATGCCAAACACTGGCATTATTCTTTAGGTGGTAACTGTGTGAGGATGTACAAAACACTTGGTATGATTACCCAGTTATTCTAGATACAAACATTAGGCAAGTACATGCCAAGACATGACTGCACTGTGTAATAAAGCCAGGAATGGTGCCACATATTCATTCTCCCATTCCTTATTAGGTGGCTTCTTACAGAACAAAGCAGAGACTATCTCTTGGAAGAAGATTGTACATCCTGCCTATTATAGTCTGGATAACTATCCCACAAAGGCACATGTATTAAAGGCTTGGTCAGTATTGGAAGGTGGTTGGGCCTTTAAGAAGTGGGACCTAGAAGGAAGAATTTGGGTCTGGAGCTGTCTCTTGAAGAGGATATTACAACCCAAACCCTTTCTCCTTTACTTCGCAGTCACCATGAGGAAAGCAGTTTTGCCTAATGCATGCTCTCACTATGATATATTTCATCCACACAAGCCAAAAACACCAGGGCAAATGATCATGGGCTGGACTCGCCAAGCCAGTGAACCAAATAAACTTCTCCTTTGAAGCTGATCTCAAGTACTTGAGCACAGCAACAAAAAGCTGATTAACACAGTCCTCATTTTCTCATATGTACTGTGTCTGTTACATATCCTGAAGTTCTCAGTGAGGAATTATTTCTTTCAGTTCCAAATACACCCTTCTTTAATCTCAGCTTTGTAATGCTGAGGATGGGACTGAAAATAGTGTGGTCCTTTGCCAACATCTTACTTCTAAACCCACCAATAAGGGGAAGTAATAGATGTTGCAAGATGAATAAATCAGAAAGCAATTAGTGCTTCCTGCTTGCTTCCTGTGCATTCTGCTTACTTTGTTTGCTTCCCATTTCTGTGCACATCAATCCTTGCAATTCTTCTTTGCTCCATAAAATATAGTTTCTTTTTACAAAAACAGCTGTATTCTGTTTACAATCTCTCTATCACTCATAGAATGAGCCTGATAGTAGCCTCCCTCAGTCATGCCAGTACCAGACAGCTTACTTTCTCCTCAGATTTGTGAGTAGCAGCTTCACACACCTATTTTGCCTACATTTAAGTTTTATTATTTACAATTTCTTCGTGTTATTTTCTTAACCCTGATTCCTACAATTATAGCCTGTGTGACTTGTTACTTTTAGTACGCTTTTCAGTGACCTAGGTAAAGTGTATGTCTACTTTAAGGTTTTACACTAATTCAGACTGGTGCACTAAAATAGTAGCCATGCTTAATCTACCTCCATACCTTAGCCTTTTGTTATCTGGACACATGGGTTTGCAAGTTCTGAAGTATCTATTTCAGAGAATAGTTCTGTGATGATTTGCTTGACCTCCTTAAATAGAATCACTATTTATTATTAGTGAAATTCTGATTTGTGATTCTGCTACATGTTACTTATTGTATAATTATATATTTATATAGCTTTATGTTCTATAAAATCATAAGTTCTACAGAAGCATGCCCTAGGCTTTGTGCATATCTGTCTAGAGTATGCACCACATTATCTGGAACATAACAGGAATAGCATAAACACTCATTTAAGTGATATATTTTATATTAATAAACTATGAAGATTCTATAAATAGATTAGGAGACATTCCTTAATTTGAGGAAATAATGCTAATAATTACTCATAGTATACCATATAAGAAGTACTTGGAAAGATGTTAACTCAAGGAAAATCTCCCCAATAGCCAGTTAACTTTGCTTTAATGTCTTTTTTTTTAATTTAATGAGTTTATTAGTACATTTTAGGTGGATTTTATGATCACATTTATCATTGAGAATTTGCACCTGTACATGAAATATCTTGATTTGTGGATTTAGAAAATATATATAATAATATCCAGTAGATAATAAGCATTAATAAGAAGTTTTATCTTATTTTTCAGAAATTATTAATATCCTTCATTGACTCTAAATATTTCAATATGATATTTAGGAGTTTATTAATATATACCAAATTATTTTATCTCCCACTCTAATATTTCAGGTCTTCAAACAAGATGATCAACTAGAGTTCAACCCACAGGATGGAGCAGATTGCCACTATTTTTGTGAATGAGGTTTTATGGATACACTGACCCAGTAATTTATGCATTATTAGTTCCAAATCCAATCTTCCATATAATCCCATCTACATCAACTATCAACTTATTATATCTCAACTACTTTATCCTCACTGAGACATAATACCCAGTACCTGAAATTTAAAGCGGATAAAGTTAATTCTGTCTCATGTTTTAGTCCTTGGTCAGCAAAGTAGGAGGATCTGGCTTGGAGGAAAGCTGTTCAGCTAACAGAGACCAGGAAGTAACAAGTGAAACTGGAGCGGGGAAGGTAGAACCCTCCTTCTAAGTCATCTCCCAGGGACCTACCTCCAGCAAGGCTCCACCTCTTACCAATAAGTCAGCTGTACTAAAGGCCTGTAGAATTTATACATGTTCTATCTTCTATTGTCTGGAGAGCCATTAGAAGCTTATAATAAGTATTTACCATGGTTGACTCAAACAACACTGAACTGTTGCCCCTAGCATGTTGCCCACACTGTGTTCTTGGCAGCTTGCAATGCCCCATTATACATCACATCACAGAGCAGTCAACGTGTAAACGCAATAGCTTTCTTCCTTTGAACTTAATAGCATTGTTCAATGATATAATTCTTTATTTGATTATCATTAATGAGTTATCTAAAATAATGAACCAAATCATGTTTGAAAAGGTTTGGAGGTTTGTGGGGAGCTGTGTCTGCATGCATGGTTAGTGAGTAAGGCTCAGAGAGCCATAGGATCTGAATGTGGCTTTCCTCAATGCTTGGAGCTAATGAGGATACTAGGTGATTCACCTTAAGTTTCCCACAATGTCATTAGCCATAGGATTCTTTTCAAGCACTGCTCTACTGATGATTACAAAGAAAATAGAAGGGGATTTGAACTTAGAGTAAGTTAAGTTTTCTTTTACAGTCAGGACGTACAATTTGTAATTAATATATTATAATTGTTTCTACACCTAAGATGAGTTATGAGATTACCAAGGTATATAATTCAATAAGTGTGTTTGGTTACATAAACATAATGGTATTGTATGTTCCAGGTATAGGAGTAAAATAATGATGTATTATTTTATATTAATAAAATAAGAATTAATTTATTCTATTCACTCTTTTACAAAAATTCTAAGACAACACATAATTAACAAAGACTCCCATTTACAGAAGTACAACTGATGCTTACTTTAATTTCACTGGCTCAAATAGAAATTCTTCCAAAATTTTTGTTAATGAGTCATGATTATGACAGGTGATATATGACTCCTACCTAATCAAAGAAGCCCAATGTTTCTCTTAAATATAATCCTCTTAAAATAGGAAAACTTATGAAAAGTTTGGCTTATCTCAGTATGCCTTTTTCTTTGTACTCTATAACGTCCTGATATTTTGGATGATATTAATCATATCATAGCCCATCAATATTGCTTGCACTGTTATTTAAACTTGGCAGATTATCTCATCCAACAGCAATGATTAAGCATCTACATGAAAAATGAGAAGGTTTCAAAACCCTGAGTTTCATTCTATTCTTCATCTGAGCAGTGACATTTATTTATGAAAATGAGTTAAAACTGTGTAGGAGGGGACATACCTAGCTATCAAATTCATGAAAAATAGGAAATAGCAGCCTGACCATCTGAAAGTGGGAAATAGCCTCCTGGATCAAACAAGACCATGTGAAGCATTTATAGAGAATCCAATCATAAAGTAGAAAATGACACCCCAAGAGAGTAACTGCACTTTGGTCTCATCACAGCAGCAATGCTACCTGTCCACATACACCAATTTACATGTGGAGAGAAACAAGAAAGTTCACTAGAGTAAGACATAAGTTTATCAGAATGTTCATGTTGTTGACTTACTATAATTTGATGTTTTAATGCTCTTTGGAACCATACTATCTACTCAAAGATTTACAACATTGGAAAGACTTTTGATCTCAAATAAACCAAGCACCTCCATTTTATGGATGAGGAGAATGAAATTCAAAGAGTTGAATCCCTTGTACTAAAGTTTCACAACCAACTATGATAATAGAATATGGATTATAATCTACATTCCTTTAGAATCTATTAAATTATTTTTCAATATTGGATGATATGTTGAGGTATACAAATATCAGACATTTACAGTGGTTGCACTATTTTTATGTGAAAAGAAATGTTTCACCTTCAAAGATGGGGATATAATAAAATAGAATAGGAACTTTTCATTTTTTAAAGACATTTTCATTTAAAAAAAAACTTTTCATTTTTAAAGATTGCAGGAACTCAGTAATCACACCATTGTCATCCTCAAGTCTTCCTTATTCATGAGTAAAGGCTGCAGTCCTTTTAATTGACTGTTTTAAACTGGTACAGATTTGCTCTTCCAAATCAGTCTTAAAATTTTAGTCTTTCCCTAACAATGGATATACATGTTTATATTTCCTTACAATATCTAGTATGAAATATGACACAAGTTCTCAAGAACTCATCTTTAAATATGGGAAGATTTTTATTAAACTTGCACAGTTTTCACTTTTGCCAACCCAGAAAAGACAAGGAGTAATGCAAAAGTTTGGGGGCTGAAATAAGAGGTGCTGGAAGTCACTGAAGCAAATTTCTCAGTGTAAATTTCAAGATAGTTGTAATGTTTTACTTTGTCTTTATCTTGTTGGGTATTAACTTTCATGATGTCATTTACCTAGCTGTTTCATTTATATTTTTTGTCTCTTCCTAATACTCTTATCATTACTGCATATATTTTTCAAAATATATATATGAGAGGTAATGTCATTGGACTGGAACACTGTCATAGATAATAGTTCCCTGTTGCTAGATAAATGCCAAGGTAAAGCCAGACATTTGTTAAAAGTAAATGTCAAGTCAAATTGATTGTAAGAAAATGTTCTAATACAGTAGGTTCATTGCTGTTGTAGCAAACTATGCACATTGATGGAATTGTTTTCTTAACTAGATCTTAGTGTAATATAGTCAAAGTGGCTTACAGTATAATAGGGAAACTATATTTTGACTATTGAACAGAACCAAATTTAGCCTGACATGCAGCCAGTCCAACAGCTGCTCACAGATAATAAGCTTATTTCCTGCTCCACCAACTTATATGTACCAATGATTTCTCACTAGCATTCCAACTTAATCTAAGAGTTAGCCATTACGCAATTTGGGTCTGTGTGTTTTCTTCAAGACTTTCTATTCTGCATTTCAGAAATGTTTTGGCATATATATTACACAAATACATACACATATGTGTATGTATGTATGTATGCATGTATATATATAGAGAGAGATCTATTTATCTATATAGATATAATATATATAGGGGAGGAGAGGGAAAGAGAGAGGAGGAGTTTGTTTACCCTTACAAATAACCAAATGGGCCAGAACAAGTGTTCAGAAACAGAACTCTGGTACAGATTTTGCAAATGCAATGTACTGATGACAGCTCAGGACCTGAACTAGATTCCCAGAAGCTGAGTTTATCATGGTGGGCCTTCTGGGTTGACCAAAGTGAAACCACAAAGCAGATCCAGACACAAAAATATGCTTTAGAACTGAGAAAAAGTGTGAGTCACTGAGAGGAATTCCTTAGTGAGCTGGAAATATGAGAATAACAGAGTAAGGACATTTCACTGGGCATCAGTTTTACCAAAAGAAAGAGAGAGAGAGAGAGAGAGAGAGAGAGAGAATG
This sequence comes from Petromus typicus, assembly GCA_004026965.1. Lineage (NCBI taxonomy): Eukaryota > Metazoa > Chordata > Mammalia > Rodentia > Petromuridae > Petromus > Petromus typicus. The sequence goes on from PVIR01044114.1 coordinate 9,272, forward strand.
CCAAACGAAATTAATGACTCAAATTTCACCGTGTTCAAAAGCATAGAGATAGACTTTAAATTTTCATGCTATGTGATTAAAGCAACTTCTTTCAAACCTCTAAGTTCTGAAAGTCAAAAACAATACAAGGAACAGAATTTACCTGTAGGAAAATTCATCATACTGCTGAAGAAAACAAGTAAAAACAAATATAATGAAAAGGTTGAAAATTTACCTAAAAGCAACACCACCTAACTTTTCTGGTCATACTAATAACAAACTGAAAAGCTGAGACAGTGCTGATTCTGTGTGTGGGGGGGGTGTGTGCATGTATATTTTGTGTTTGCATATGTATATGCTGTAAAGCTTATAATAGTGCTAATTAACCTCTGGTACCTGTGCCACAGGAGGATGTTCATTTTACTGAGAGTTCTCAAGAGGTTTACAATCACAGCATTATACCATATTCATTGTCCAAAAGTCATTGACAGAACTCACAGTCAGATTTCCATATATAACGCTGATATACTGCATGATGACTCTAAAAAGTATACATGTCATCATAAAATGTATTTGCAAGATGAAAGACTGATTAAATAACTCCTGAATGTTATCTGACTTCCTGTATTATTTATTCTATGTCCCCAAAAGGTAGACACAAACAATATTTATTTTGAAGGATTGCTATAAAAATCAAGTAAGATAATGTAAATTAACCACTCAGTTAATTTCTATTTCCATTGACATAAAATAATACATGGAACAACTTAGAAACAGACAGTACTTGGGAAGGGACAGTAATACTGAAACAATACCTGTTTGTCTGGATGTTGAGAAGTCCATCATGTAATGGCCTGCAAAAAAGGCATTGTCTGCTTCCCTGAGCACCTTACCTAAGCCATAAAAGTTAGTTTTGATCTCTTTCCTTGGAGAAGGATTCACATGTTCCCAGCCTGGTTGTTGTTTTGGCCTTAGGGAACATCTGTGTGGTTCAGCATGGCTTTCTGCCTCAGAACTTTTTACCTGATAACAAAGCCCTGTCTCCTACACTGTCCTATTCTTCCTTCCCCTATAGTCTAAATCAAGACAAATTTTATAAAGTAATTTTTTTTAAAAATAAAGAAAAGTTTTCCTCTAGGTTTCCTCTATTTTTTAAATATTTTGTCTTAGGATGCTGGAAAAAGGTTATTGTTGGTGGATTTTGTTTCTATTTGTGTACTATAGGAGTGTTGGGTAAAGATAGGGAAACCCTATTAGTCCGGACCACCTCTTCTTCCTGGATTCTTCTCAAAGTAAGAAGGCAGAAGCTGCCAGAAATGCAGGAGTATATGAGACATCTATCTTCTAGGACCTACACACCTGGATGAAAAGAGAAAAAGCCAGTGTTGCCTTAGAGAAAAACAACTGATTTGATATTTAACTTTTAATCTAGATATTCAAACACCACTATGCATGCAAACTAAGGCAGAAATAAGGACAAGGCCATGCGTACATCAGTGGGATTTCTTCCTGTATCAAATTAATTTGATATCTTAGGATCATTTGCCCAGAGTGTGGTTTTCAATCTTAGCTACACATTAAAATCACCAGGGATTTTTTTTTTAAAATACTGATGCTTAGGTCCATCTCACTAGAGATTCTCATTTAATTGGTCTTGCCTAAGACACAGACACCAGTATTTTAGATGATCTTTGGGTGATCCTAGTAAGCTACCGAATTTGAAAACCAGCATTGAAAGGAAAATCTATTTGGTCTTTATTTTATATACACAGAAATTATAGCAAAAAAAAATTAAGAAATTCATGCATGTTCTTTTTAGTGTCCAGCAACATGCATATAAAAACTTATAATCTAAGGACAAAAGCAAAAACTGATGCTCCACGATTGTCTGTTTTTTTTTGTTTGTTTGTTTGTTTGTTTTTTTAGGTTTTTTGAGACAGGGTCTCGCTTTTGTGGTTTAGGCTGGCCCCGAGCTCAGCCTCAAACTCACATCACAATCCTCCTGTCTCTGCCTCCCGAGTGCTGGGATTACAGGCGTGAGCCACCACGCCCGGCACTGTGGTATGTGGTACTGGTTGCTGCTGGGTGTGGGTCTCCACACCCAGTATTGTTATGTGGTTACCGGGGAATCGAACC
>PVIR01044115.1:0-11386 GCA_004026965.1 Petromus typicus
TTTTTAAATTCTAACTTAATCAAGAATTCCTGGAATGACTGCTGTCATTAATGACTTACCTTGTCCACATTTGGGGTTCCTTGTTAAATACCTAGGGGGAGTACATTTTCCTTCACTTTGAACTATATTTAGAATTTTCACTTACTTAACAGTTACTTGTGATATTTAAAATGCTTTGAAATTCCTTTTACTATGCACTTAGTTCATTTGGCACACGTTTATGAAACATTTCCTGTGTAATGTAGTAGTTCTCATTGTCACACTAAGACGAGTACTGAAGTCAATAAAATAAAGTCATATTTTTCATGACATGGATGTCTCTGTGAGCTTAGAAACTAAAACAGATCAAAGACTAAATGTGAAAAGTAATTTCTGCATTTCTTCAGAGCTGTTATATGCAATGGGACAACTATCATGGATGGAAGAAAATTAAAGCTATAATTCTAAAGAATCATTTGATCATAACAGGATATTTGGTTACTTGCCCAGTAGTATATAAAAATTTACTTCTTTTCTCAGTTCAGCTTCTTGATATTTACTTGCTTATAGTTCCATTGTTTTTTTCTATCACCTTTATTGGTACATTACATATATGAATCATGATTGCACCATAATGGGGATTTGTACCGGTATAAGACACAACTTCATTCTCATTTTTTCCCATAGCCCTACCCCCTTACCTCCCCGCCATATACATAAACTTTGTTTCCTTTATTTTTTTGTTATAATCTCATTATTTTTCCCCCTTCACCTTATTTTACTTTGAGCATTTTCTATTTCACAATATATAACATACAATTCTAGGACTCATTTACATCTTTATTTTCTCATACCACAGAAAAGATGTGATATGTACCTATCTGTGACCTATTTATTTCACTTATGAGGATACCCTCATTGTTTTCTTGGAAGTAACTTATAGGGGCTGTCATAATATCCAAGATAAACCTGTAAAGTAGTGGCGTATCAGTCACTATGATGGAAAATTCCAGGAGTCTGATCAGGATGAAAGAGAATGTCACTTCTGAATGATTTTGTAGGCCTTTGGAAAGTAATTGGAATTCATTTTCCACTTCCTAAGAGATGATCACTCTGTGTTCTGTTTGAGCAAGTTGTAGGAAAGTGTTTTCTTCCCTCGGCAACATGTACCACATGGCTACACACATCCAGTCTGCCAGAAGCTCACCACTCACTTCAACTCCAAGTCTACCTTCTGTCCTGCGTATCTCATTCTCTCACAGCTCCTAGAGACATGTCTCCCTCTTCTCTTCTTGCCTTTATTATAAATTATTTTCTCACTGTTCCAAAGTTCCTGTTGACTTTTTTGCTTACATATCAGACCTACAGGCCCAGAGATTATGACTTGACTTTCAATTCAACCCATATTTCCACTAATGGAAGGCAAATTATCTTCCCTGGAGTCAAAATTCAGCTTGAGAAGCAGCAAAAGCTGGGCATGCTCACATGCAGTTACTGACCAGTTGCTGAGGGCTCCAAACCAGATTCTGAGCCACCATCTACCTTCCGAATCCAGCAGACATGCTCTGAAGAGAGATATTTGTGGGTTGAAAACCCTCTGTGAGAAGAGGTGAGCAAGAGGTGAGCAAGAGAAAATCAGAGGTTTAGCTCATTACAAACATATCACTGATATCTGTTAAAGATTTTAGCTGCCTCTTGGATTGTCTTTTTAAACTCTTGACCTATCCCAGTAGCATCTTATTCCACATTTTTCTACCTAGTGAACTAAGATAATCAAGTCAGGCAAGCAAATTATCCTGCTTAATTTGCCTAGGATGTTTCCTTCAGAGTCTTGTTTTCCGTGAAAGCCTGAGGAATCCTCTTTTAAACATTCCTGGGGAGTATTATATGGCTTCCTCTTCCTGTTAGATCCATTTCTTCACTCATTAGAGTAGGTAACCAGATGTGCCTGTCACATATGGATGGGGACAATTTGTAACCAAGAGAGAAAAAGAGACTAAAGCACAGAAAACAGTTCCCCTATTAATTTGCACACATGCAGGTCTTGTCCAGAAACCTTAAAAGTAATAGTTTACCTTCCTGAAATCTCTAAGGCTGTTGTGGTAGACCATGAGGTCAAAAGAAGGGCTAATGGCAAGAACAGCTGTTATTAACCCACCCTGAGTTAGCCAAAGAGTCCAGTACAAAGACCTCCTGGGCTCAAAACATTCCTTGAGGCATCAGATTCTCACAGCCACTAGTAGGGAGCTTTGTGATGGGTACACTACTTACATATATAGGTACGATTTTCATCCGTGTGAGTGTTGAACAGTATTACTTCTGAGGATTCATCAAATCATTTTATGTAGGCTGACATTACTGTCACCTACAAAAAAGCTGTACCAAAAATGCAATAGCACCACGAAAGTTAAATCAATTTTAAACTACTAAAGCTTCCAAATCAAGAACTTGCCCTTGGTATGGCAATATCATCAAGAGTCCTATTATTTCAAATAGCTTTAGCAATAGGCATCTATAGCTACAGTACAGTTGTATCTTCTGTGTATATACATGTGCTATGTCCTTTGTCTTGGATCGTAAAAGTATACTGCAAACATTGATTTACTAATTGTTAATTGTTAAAATTATAAATATGAAAACTATATAGAAAACAGGGGAAGTATTCTAATAAGAGAAAAGAGCAAAATATGTTTTTCACTGTTACTCTTAAAATATGTATTTGCTCAGGCAATGATGAGGGAAGAGTATGAAAAAATAAGTAGTGTTTTGGAGTTTAGGAATGATGAGATTTTATTGTCTGAATTATCTTTAATGTGATAATAAAGCAAGATTTACAAAAAAGAAACTTAAATAGTGACTTCCAGATGTTGGAGTCTTTAAGGAAGCTGTGGAAAGAGTTAATTAATTTAGTCTGTTCTTTCCTAATTTGGCTCAATTCCAAAGATAAACAACATAATCATTTATATGGAATAACATTCATAAAGTTTGTATATGGTCCTTAGTGCAGTCCTACTTAACCTATTTGCATTATTATGTGTCTACAAAATAAATAGCTCTGTATGTGCATGTGTGACATTTCCATCACTTTTGTGTGTTTGCCATTGCAGTGAGGCAATGTATCTCTTAAGGCCAGTAAAAGCTCTCTAGCATAAAAAATAAGACTCTTGAGAAGTAGGGTTCCCACCAGATAGTCATTTATTTCCTGATCTGGACATTTACTCAACAAAATCATCATGTTTTCACACTGAACTCTCAGAACTCAATGACACAAATGTTTACACAAGGTAGTTCACACCACAACAATTATCTCCTACTAGCTCTGTAGCTCATCTATAGGGGTTGGCCCTAGTGATGTTAGCAAATGTTAATCTGTAGTTAAGCCACAAATGAAACCAGACTTCCATTCCCAAAGCACATGGCTAGAAAGTGGGAAAAGAAATCACAAGTATATATATTTACTGGAAGTAATATAATAGTATATGCTATAATAATATGCTATCAGCTCACAGCTATGTTAATAACTTTCATGGTATCTTCTATTTGATGCTTAATCTGAGCTTTCCAGAGTTCGACCCTTCAGAGATTTTTGTGTATTGGGAGGTGTTCAGCGCTTTTCCATGCTTCTTCCCGGGCCAAGTCATTGTGTTCTATTCTCTGAGTATGTCTTTCTCACTTTGTATTCTGGTCTTATGCTTGTGGATTGACTTCTCTTCAAAAGGAGAAATGGTATTTCAACACTCACTCTTCCTATGGCTTCATTTTCTTTCCATTTCCTACATTAAGGACACCTCCCTCGGCTATATCCAGTCTCATTCAGATAATGATCCATTTCTGTTTAATAAAGAGATCTGTCCATATCCTCATTGCCCAAGTTAGCTGTACCACGGGCCACCAAAAAGGTAGATTAGAGATGATCAAAGTGTCTAAGTCATTGTCCTGAGGAGTCTAATTGCCCAGGACCTGGATAAAGACCCTGCAATTTGGAAAGTAGATAAGAGATAACTGTGTGGTCCCTCTGGCTGTTAAAACCAAGTATTTTATTTGCTATGAAACAGCATTAAACACTAAATCAATAGTCTGCACAGGACTATAAGGGATTCTAAAAAAATAAAAAGAAAAGAATTTTGGCTCTTAAAAACATCACATCACATGGGAACATAACTATGCCCAGGCACCATCCTGAGCCCTGCGACTGCCATCATTGTCTTCTCCCTTGGTGATGGTGTCCCTCCTGTACTCATTATCATTTTTCTCATATTTTCTTTAAATTGATATTTTTGTTATTTTTCTTCTTTAAAAAATACTAATAATTTGTATCTATTCAAAAACATAAACTAGGGGCTGGGGATTTAGCTCAGTGGTTCCAGAGCCTGTCTTCCAAGTGCAAGAATGCGGGTTTGATCCCCGGTAACCACACACAATACTGGGTGTGGAGACTCACACCTAGTGCCCAGCAGTAATCAGTACCACACAGCACAGTTCCTGGCATGGTGGCTCATTCCTGTAATCCCAGTACTCAGGAGGTAGAGGCAGGAGGATTGCTGTGATGTGAGTTTGAGGCTGAGCTCAGGGCCAGCCTGAACTACAAAGCGAGACCTTGTCTCAAAAAACCTAAAAAAAAGAAAAAAAGAAAAAGAAAGAAAAGAAAGAAAGAAAGAAAGAAAGAAAGAAAGAAAGAAAGAAAGAAAGAAAGAAAGAAAACATAAACTATCTATGTAGGACACCATCTGTCACCACTCTGGAGTTCAACTTCAACTGTCTTCTACCCCTAGCAAGCGGCAGTTACAAAATGATCCAAGCCAAAAAGTATAAGAGATTCTCAGAGATCATGAACCTGTGGTGGTCTTTTTTTTTGGCCATATTAGACTTAAGTGTAACTATTTGGATCATCTTAGGATAAAATGCACAATGGCTTCATCATTTTAAAATTTTTCTACTATCCTTCTCCCACTAAATTCATATTTCTCAGAATGATTTTCTTCTCCTGGACATTATATTTAAATTAATTTTAAGTATTCTTTTCTAACCACTAGATTCCCTTATGCTTCTCTATTTTTTGAAAACAATTAGATTTCTTTGCATTTTATTATCTGACCAACTAAATAGCCACTAAGGAAAGGCATTTTATGAAGAATTCAACTGGTGGGAAAATACATTTTAAAATAACTATCTGTATAGAAAATGAACATAGCTCTTACACATATAGACTTCTTAGGATTTTATAGCTCATGACATTTAGTATAACTTAATGCATAGGTATTTACATAATGGAAAAGTTGCTTAGCATTAATCATTTGTTTTTCATATAATGACCTCAGAATGCCCAGAATGAAAGCAACTCTTCATAACCCCTTGACATGATGTTGTATTTACAAAAGGATACAATTCAAGTTTAAATATTTATAGAAGACTTTAAATTAGTGTTTATAACTTCTCAACATTGAAAGAGAGATCATTTTGATAAACATACTCATGGATGGCATTGGAAAAATTCTTAAAGTCTAAAATAGGATACAAATACCTTCATTTTTTTAGACACGGAATTGTTAGTCTCCCACTTATCAGGAAGGTGGCTAATCCTGAGGAATTAGTTACACGTTACTTTAGAGAACAGTCCTTAGCATACCGTGGTAAATGAAGGACTTAGCTTGGCTTTAGTGATGCAAAAGCTCTTCAAAAATAGGTCACAGTGCCTTGGGGTCTCAATATGTTTCTTGTGGACTAAAAATGTTTCTAGGTACTTTTGGGCAATCTGTTGATGGAATCCCAGATTCTATCTGCCACAGCTTTCCATTGATGGAACCTCTTTCCTTTACATGTAGTATATTTTGCAAACTGTTTCTCCACAGATAACCAAGATGATTTGTGTATATATTCCAAGTTCCTCTGACCTCAACATACTTTTAAAAATGATGAAATTGCATTTATCACAAGCTCCAGATATTCTACTCCTGTATAATTTACCCTAGAGAAACAAAAATGTAATTCCACACAGGACTGTTCTGGGAAGGTTTATAGCACTTTTATTCTTAATTGTTAAAAGATGGAGGAAAAAGCACAACTGTTCACCTACTGTTGAATCAATAAACAAATTGCATTATATACAGAAAATGGTAACTACTCATCAGAGTAGGATACATGCTAATACTTGGATGAATCTTGCAGATATTACGTCGAGATAGAGACTCTGCTAAAGACTACATGCAGTATGATTCTATTTAGATTTGACACTCTTGGAGAAAGAAAGCCATTATTATGGATATCAGGTCCTTGTTCACTGAGGATTAGAGGTGAGATTTTAGTTAAAGGGAAAGTACTAGGGAGCTTTTGGGGTGATGGAACTCTTCTGTATCTCTATCTGATAATACAGCTTTATACACATATTTGTTGAAAATCATAACTGTACACCCCAAATACCAGTTTTACTATATATTGATTCAAAAAATTAAATCAAAGCATAAACACATAAGTAGTTAAGATAGAAGTAAAGTTGTGGTTTACTATTAATTCATGAATAATTTAAAGCCAAAACTAAAATGATTGCAATTTTAGTTTTGAGTCAGAAATTGGAATCTTTTTCTTCTCCTTAAGTTCCTGAGGTTGACAGAGATGTGGCACCACACTGAAACCCCAGTTCTTGTCTGTCAAGCATAAATGGTGACAGGATCCTCAGGCAAGAGATGTCTGTGAATGCTGTTTAGACTCACAGGCATCATATCAACAGATAGTAAAAACACCTCCCACATTTCCCTACTTAGCTCCACCCCCAAATATTTTTAAAACCATCTTGCTCTGTAGTCCAGTGTGTTCCCTGGGGCTCAGTATCTCAGTGGGAAGCTGAGGATGATTTTGAACATACCATCATCCTGTGTCAGCTTCTTGAGTTCCAGGATTATAGGCCTGGGCTATTAGATTTTCTTTTCTTTTCTTGATAAGAAAAAAATCTAGCCATCAGTTTACCCTTGATACACATATGCAGAACCAAACAACCACCACCATCATGCCCCCTATCACTGTCACATGCAGCATGTGCAGTGGCACCAAGCTCACATTTAGTAAGTACAGTACTGAAAGCCACATGCTGCTAGGTTCTGTTTAATATTACACACAGTATTAAAATATCTTGTAAGCCAAAAAAATGCATTTGGTGAAGCAGTAACTAGTGAGAAGTCTCACGTTTTTGCTCTCAAAAAAGAGACTGGGGTCTTCGTCCTTGACTTTCCCCTTTCCATTTGCAATCAAACCTTTAACACTCTCATCTCATCTGTCAGCTTCAGCAATTGCACCTAGGCAGTAGCTGACTCACGAATCTATATTTACCATCTTGGCTTTTCTCCTAGGTTTCAAGATTGGATTTGTAACTTCTGTCAGAGTCAGATTATCTGACTCGTGATCTCCGAGGCACGACCCAGAGCTGAGCTCATTCATTTTCCCTTGCTGAGCTTTCCCTTTCTTTCATTCCCCAATTCTGCGAATGGCACCACCAGTTTCTCTGGGAACACCTTCCAAATCCTTCGTGCCACTGTCGCGTTTCCTTACCTAGGGCTGTGAAACACAGCTTGGCCCTGTTATCTCTAGTAAAATCTAAGCAGCACTTTCTCTGTAGGTCTCCTCCTCAGTGTATCCCACATACACATCCTGACATCTTAATCCTCTATATGGTTCCTGTTTGACAAATAGGTACACAAACTTTCCAAAAACTACCTGAAGAAGGAGTTCAAGATATTTTGGTCTAACCTCATTTTTATCATTTTTTCACTGAATTCTTTCAGCCAGATCGTTTTATATGCCCCTCTAATCTTTTCTCAATATCTGTGTGTTTGTCAGTAGTATTTTTTGCATATATTTATTAAAATAATATTCCCACTGTATGGAATGGCCTACAATCCCCATGTTTTCTCCATTCTGGCTTTAGAGTACTGCCTTGCTCTTCAGTGTTGAATTTTAGAATCCTTTGAGCTGACAAAGTATATTTGTTATAACTCTTCTATGAAATGTATTAGTCTTCGCCATTCATTAAAAGTATTTATGATATATTATACCAAGTAAGATTAAAATATATGCTTAAGTCAAAATTCTAAAGTGCCGAGGCTTACACCTTGTGTTACTATGTTCTCAAAATATATTTTCCACTGCTAAATAAATAAATAATCAGTAGTGTTTTACTCAGACTACCTACACTTCTTTTCCTGGCTTCCCATCTACTTTCCAGCTCAATCATGGCACATGGTTTCCTTACATGTTGCCAGTGGGACCAGTGATACAGTTAATTTGATTGGCAGGTGGACAACCAAGCCTTATGCATAATCTTTGAGATGATATGCAGAGCTGCTCTGAGACAAGGCTTCCATTTCAATCTCTACGATTAACCTTAAATCTCTTTTCTCATTCTGTGTGGTTCTGCTGGCTCATCCAGAGCACAGATATTCTGGGTTTATGATTAACCACGTTTGCAGTACACAATTAATGCAAGTGCAAAAATATGATTTTGCCCTTGAAGAGAGTGTTGTTGCCAACACAAGAAAGGGAGGTAAGAAAGGTAATGACCAAAGAGCTATTAGATCTAACATAGATACTTGGGACTGGCACAATTTCCCTGGGTCCTGAAAAATGTGTTCCTAGAAGCTTGCTGTGTTCTGACAACAGGGAGGAATTGTGCCCTAGATGTTCTGTTATCCAGATGGACTTGTGATCACAAAAGTCTAATAACTGACACACATGCTCCTTAATTGGCAATTTCCAGAATTCTGAAAATCACAGAATTATTTCTGCTGTGTGTATTTGGACAAAATAAGGTGATGGTCTTAATAGACACTTAACTTTATTTTGAGTGCTCCATATTTTTAGATGCAGCCAAATTTTCATCTTTTAAGGCTTACCTCACCATCTTAGCTCCTTGATGGAAGAACAATACATTTTAGAAATGGAAGCTTTCAGTTATGAAAGTTTTATGTATATTTTGGGTCAATTCCTGGGATAATCCCTTTGTTGAGCCGCAGAGAATGTTGGGCTTCTCCCACATCTGGCAAATCCCCTTCATGTTACATAGGGCACAAAAGCCCATGTCGCTAAGGGCAGTCCAGACCCCACACATTGGCCAAGTACGAGTGTAGCGCTCCTGCTTAATTTGCATAAAGAACTTCGCTGGCCAGGGATTTAGCTCAGTAGTTCCGGTGCCTGCCTTGCAAGAGTAAGGGCTCCGGTTCAATCCCTGGTAACCACATAGCAAGACCCTGTCTCAAAAAACTAAAAAGAAAAGAATTTTGCAAACAGCTCTCTGATACAATGTATACCACCTTTAGGGACTTTCATCTTCAACAGAACTCATGAATATCTGCAGGCTGTGCAGTGAGTCAATTCTTCCTAGAAAACATTGGGAGAGGAGGAGTAACTGCTGTGTACCAGGGAGAGGTAAAGCTGATGGTGTGAATCAAGGAGCTCATGCAAATCTGCACCCCACTCACTGATACTCTGGCCTCGCCACAGCCTTCTCCTGCCCACTCATTTCCATCATCGGCACCCTAAGGCTCTTCTGTCTGTGGGAGTCATTTCTCCCCTCCTGGGGAAAGCAGATACATCGCCAAGCTATTTCATGTTATTTTTGAACCTTAATGAATACCACACACATGACTTGTGAGTGTACATGGTGCGAGCAGTGAGTAATTAACTCTTGTGGGAAGAAGAGCTCTGGTGGAGGTAAAGCGATCTGGCATGGAAATTGTGCTGTCTGGTTCCAGGAGTTTCCTTGTGAGGGGCATGGCGGTGTGGTCACCGGAAGTTCAGGCTCCTTCAGTCCAGTCTCAGTTTTATCATGCGCCAACTGGCTGAGCTCCTACTGTCACCGCCTCCGATGACCAACCTGCCACCTGGAGGCACTATCTGCTGCCTACTTTGCCAAGGCAAAGTGGCAACTATGATAAAGGGAAGGGATTTTTATGAGTCAGCTAACTTTGAAATGCTTCCGGTTTCTTTTTAACATTTTCCTAAAGTCTCTTTATTCAACACCTGGCCTAAATCCGGTCTACAGGGAGCACCTGAATTTGAACTTGCATCGTTTTAGCAGATGTTTTTCTTGGCATCTAGCCATCTTTAAAACTTAATTCCTTTCAACAAGCCTTATTGAGCAACTACAATGTGCTGAGTACCTATTCAGTTATTAAAACGTGGGCCACCTAAAGGCAGCATTTCATTTTTCTCTGTGGGAATTTCATAAAATCTGTGAACTATTTTCAGAATGAAGATCTTTCTTTCCCCCAGAAAATATAGTAAAAGTGCACTGAGACTTGCTTGTGGTTTTACACTGAGCTCGGTCACTTCTGAGAGCCTGACTCCTTTTGCTCAGACCACAGAACTCCAGGAAAACTTCTAAAACACAGCACTTTGGGGAACTGAGGTTAATTTTCGCAGTGTAAATACTTAAATATGGGAATGCTAATGAATGCACTGACAGCAATGTACCCAAACTTCAAAAATGCTACTGGTAGGGGTGAAGGAGAAGAAGGGGGATAACGTCAGAAAAACTTCATCTTTCCAAGCCTGGAGCTTTTGTGCAAAATTGCACCTTGACTATTCACTGGGCAGATGCTGGCACTGAGCTGACAAACTGGTGATTTCAAAGATTTTAGAGACAGTGGTGGGAAAATAAGCCCAAATTTATTTTAGAGTATGATTATGTCTATTCTGAAGGGTCTGATGAGTTGCTGCTGCATAAGAATAACAAAACTTTGTTTTTCCAACATCAAATGAGAGTTCTGACTATTTCTGAACAGAACAAACAGTTTCGTATTAACAGAGATAATGGTTAAAGAGGTAATTTTTGAAATCTGATTTCCTGGATTAAACACCTAATGGCACAAATGTGTATAAGTTACTTAATTTCTCTGTGCTTCAATTTGTCCCATTTGTGAAATAGGGCCATAATATTAACCACTTAATAGTGTTCTAAAGCGATTTCAAGAATATAGTGGGCATGAAAAGCCTAATAATTGGCCTGTAATGGCTCAACAAATGTAAATCATTGGAATTTTATGCAAATATGTTGACTCTAGTATTAGCATTGGACCTAATCATTTCGGAATCTTTGACAGGCTTGATATCACTGAGTTCAAATATGCTTCAGTTTACAAGTCTCACCATATTTATTCAGTAAAATGCATTACTCAAATAGCTATCACAAAGTTTAGGTAAAATTTCTCTTATCACTCCTAAATTTCTTTTTTTTTAAAATTATCTTTATTGGTACATTAAATATACACATCATGATTGCACTCCATAATGGGGATTTGTACCAGTATAAGACACAACTTAATTCTCATTTTTTCCCATAGCCCCACCCACCCTACCACCCCCCCATATATATAAAATTTGTTTCCTTACTTTTTTGTTACAATCTCAACATTGTCCCCTT
>PVIR01044116.1:0-11385 GCA_004026965.1 Petromus typicus
TTTTTTGAGACAGGGTCTCGCTTTTTGTGGTTCAGGCTGGCCCTGAGCTCAGCCTCAAACTCACATCACAATCCTCCTGTCTCTGCCTCCCGAGTGGTGGGATTACAGGCGTGAGCCACCACGCCCGGCACTGTGGTATGTGGTACTGGTTGCTGCTGGGCGTGGGTCTCCACACCCAGTATTGTTATGTGGTTACCGGGGAATCGAACCTGGGCCCTTGAGCTTGCAAGACAGGCGCCGGAACCACTGAGCTAACTCCCCGGCCCAGTATTGGAGAATTTGTAATTACAGAAATATATGAGAGAAAAGATGTGATATGTACCTATCTGTGACCTATAAAGATGTAAATGAGTCCTAGAATTGTATGTTATATATTGTGAAATAGAAAATTCTCAAAGTAAAATAGGGTGAAGGGGGAAAATAATGAGATTATAACAAAAACGTAAGGAAACAAATTTTATGTATATGGGGGGGTGGTAGGGTGGATAGGGCTATGGGAAAAAATGAGAATTAAGTTGTGTCTTATACTGGTACAAATCCCCATTATGGAGTGCAATCATGATGCGTGTATGTAATGTATCAATAAACATAATAAAAAAAAGAAAAATGAAGGAGAAACAGAAGGAATAAAACACAAAATATGACCCTAAAAAAAGAGAAACATATGATAAAATTTTATGATTTTAAATGCTAAATTTACAATCCAAACACCTTAAATAAAGATTTTATTTTTTAAAATTGACTTTATTCATACATCTTATATATCCATTATGATCACACTCAACACTGAGAATTTGTACCAGTACCTGACTCAAAATCAAGATTTTATTTAAAGTGATTCTAAGTATCTCTGGTAGAAGGAATGATAACCACATATCAGAAATAAATTTCACTGCACACTTCAAGGCCTTCCTTTAGCTAAAATTGTAATGGGTACAATCTGCAAATCCACATTGCAGGTGTGGATTGTAACAAGGGCTCTATTGAGAAGGTCCAGAGAATCAATGAACAATAGAAAAAGATATTCATGTACTTTAGATATTATAATTTGCAGACCTAGAGTAAATATATTAAACATGTTTATCAATTTTAAAGGTAAGCAATGTGTAAGAAATAAGTGACTGAAAATATAATCAAACGGAATGTCTGAAAATGATAGCGATTAACCTTTAGAAGTCAATAAGCTTTCAAAAACATCATGTCAGACATAATTTATGAGATAATTGTTGAAGATAAGCCCAAAAGTCCTATCCAGAATATTGCACTCAGAGACAAAGAATTTAAAAATGTAGGAGACAAGTTAAGAAGCATGGCGGCTAGAGGGAGACTATCTAGCAAGTGTCAAGTAGTAATTTCAATAAATAATGAAGATTATTAATAGATTTCAGAAGGTGAGTTTTGAAGAGGTGATAGTTAACAGTTTTCAGATTGATGATATGCTTCATTAATAAGTATTAGGTGTTCCAGTAAAAATCAGGTAGAATAAAAGATTTTCATACATAAAACATTGTACTGAAAGTTAAAGTAAAGAAAAAACAAAACTGAAGATGTAAATGAGTTCTAGAATGTATGATAGATAACGTGAAATAGAAAATATTCAAAGAGAGATGGGGTATAATGAGGGGAAAGAAAAAATGTGATGGTTAAAACAAGGAAACAAAGCCTTTGTTATGGAGGGATTAGGTTGGGCAGGGGAATGGGAAAAAATGAGAACTAAGTCATACCATATACTGGTACAAATTTTCAATGTTGAGTGTGATCGTGATGCGTACCAATAAAGATTTAAATTTAAAAAATAAAACATAAGAAAAGACTAAAATAAGTCCGAAATACATTTTAAAATAATACTAAGAAATATTTGTACAGTTAAGTTATCCACAATCTTCCACCATAATAGGACAAGAAGCCATTAAAATGACTTATTCAGTATACTGAGGGACAGTAGCTGCCAACCTAGGGTTATATACCTGCAAAATTCTTTTTAAAAACAAATGTATTTCCAGACAAACAAAGCTGAAAATATTTACTAACAACAAAGGGTAGAAAAGAAGAAGCTAATAGAAAGAAGGGTTAATAGAGAAAATAAAATGGAATGAAAGACTCTTTCAGGAAAAAAAAAAAAAGAAAAAAACTTCCCTCAGAAGGGAAGTGTGAGATAGCAAAAAATGTGTGGGCTCAGAAGTTTCCATATAAATTGGTAGACATGAATAAAAGTTAAGGGTTTGGGGATTTAGCTGAAGTGGTGCTGCGCCTGCCTTGGAAACACAAGGATCTGAGTTTAATCCCCTGTACCACACACACACACACACACACACACACACACACACAAAGTTAAACATATATAATAATTTTAAACAAAAATAGGTTTCAAGGCAAAAGAAGAAATCACATACAGAGTCAGATATTCTACACAGATCAGTCTGACTAAAGCTACACTGTGACTCTACATTGGATTGGAGCAGAAAAGAAGCCAAGGAAGATGAATGTGTGTTGACCCCGGGGGAGTAAAAAGGTAGAAGGGCGTCCTGAAATGTAGTAAATGCTTAAAAAATGGGTTGAAAAGGATTAACATTTTCACTTGGACAATCAAAGACTCTTAATGTCTCTCCCTGACTCCAGGCTTGCTTAGTTTTATTCTACTCCATGCTCTCCACCACTTTAAAAATATGTCATCCAATAGAATAAACAAGTTCTTAGAGACCGAGACGTTACAACTATTGCACTTTCTGATGCAGTTGATATCCTTAAGAATACAAACTTCACCTCTACAGGGTGTTGAAACAGCCTACTTCTGATGTTGTTTCAGATCAGCCAGATAGAGACTGTAAGCCTACTATGTGTAAAGTCCAATATGTGTAAAGTCTAATATGTGTAAAGAGTGGGAATATTTGCCAAATACTTGATTGTTGGGAGAGAGACACAAAAAATGGAAAGAATAGAGCTTTGTAAAAACTATGTATATTTTCAATAAGCCTATTTATGACCCTCAGGCCTGTAAAGCTGCAGTTTCAGTTGAAAATTTAAAAGAATTATATTCTTTCTACTTCTTTTGCTTTGTAGCTTTGCAGACTTTGAGGATTTAACCCTCTGAGCTCCAGTTTTCATTTCAACAGAATTGGAGATAAGATCACTTTCTTTATCTCCCCAGGTTGAAACAATCCAATTACAGGGCTATATAAACTTCAAGGACTCTAGTAAATGTAAATTGTCATTTTTTTAATAAATGGTTCCATTAGTACAATCACATAAGACTAGTTAAATTATAGCCTCCTTAATCATTTCCTTAAATCTAAGTAAATGACTATAATTTGTATTCAACATTTCACATTAATTTTGGAAAAAAAGAACAAAGATATTGAATGATAATAAATGTAAAATATATGTGGATGAAGAAAACACAACACTATTATTTTTAGGTAGGCTATTATTGTATGTGACTCTGGAAAGAAAACATAATTCAACTTTTATGTTATTCACTTTATTAATTCAAAGCATGTTGAACAACCATACCAAATAACTTGGTTCAACTGCTACAGATGAATAGAAGGGAGAATTATGACACAAAGGAAAAGTCTTCTTGATGGAAAAAAAAGAACCTGAAGGAACTGAAGGAGATTTAATAAAACCATAATACTGAGTCTGTGAAAAGTATTGAGTCATGTTTGCATCTTGACCAGCACACCAAGAAATGGAATCAACTGGACAGAAAGGATTGAGTAGCCATCCATCTTCTTCTTTTACAGAAAGCTCTTACGTCAGTTTACAATGCCTTGAAAATAATGGCAAATAATGTTGTAAAATGAAATCAGTTTTTGGCTAAATTCTAGACAATTTTAGTTGTATAAGCTTTCCTCATTTAATTAGAAAATAAGCATTTCTATCAATAGAGTGTCATAAAGTAAAGATGAATGTGACTCTTAATGTCATATCTACACAATTTCAGTAACAGAGATAAGAATAAAAATCAAATACGAATAATGGCTAACAAATCACTTTCTTGGGTTACCAGGAGGCACTTAAAATAAAAGATGCCATGTGTCAATATCATTATCCAACCTGCCTCTATCCTTCTCTTCCTGTACGTCCCAGCCTCTAATAATCACTATTATCCATTCTGATCTAGACACAGTCAGATAAAGTAATAAAGTCTAGCGTTCTACAGAACAGTAGGAAACTATACTTCACAATTGCCTACTACATATTTTATGAATGACTAGAACAGAGGAGTTTGAAGTCTCCAAACACAAAGTAATGAAAAAAGATGGAAACTTTAATCACTCTTTTATCAGTACATTTTTATTGCAATATCACACTGTACTTTATCCATTTACATAATTAAAATAGCAGATAATAAAAAAGGATGCTATGATTAATCTTTGATACATAAGGCTATCAAAAGCAATCTTGCCGTTACCTTCAGACCTTTTGATTCTGTTATGTTGAGCCGACCTCCTATGCATAGGGATGTGTTCTTTGACGATGGAGTTCCAGTTCCCTGTACCGGCATGGATTGCTTCCTCCACTTTCCAGTTCTGTGACAGTCCATTCTTTTCCCAGTGTCTTTTAATCTCCCAAGGCCCATGGCTCTTGAACACACTCTTTTTCCTACATATCCCTTCGGATTCCCTTTCCTCCTCTCACACTGCTCTGCACCCCTGAAGACTGATGTAATGCACTGCACAAATTAGGCTTCACTGACATGACATCTGGCTTCCAGTTGAGTTTGGCCAATAAGAAGTCGCAGCAGGAGGGGAGGAAAGTAAAGCTAGGGTTTTTTATTACATCGGCTACATTCCACTTGAACAGAAAGTTTGTGGTAACTTTGTTCTTAAATTGAATGCAACAATTCCTGGAAGGGGACTTTTTTCTGTGGCTACAGCTCTTTCCAGTAATGTCTTTCATGCCTGCTCTTTCAGGCATATGATGGTAACAAGTTCCTGCTGTTGTAGGCACCTGAGTGTTTTACTATGCTTAGTTGGATTCCCTTCAATTCTGGGTGCAAGTCTTTGTAAATAGTCTGGTTAGCAAACCCTCTAATTACTCCAGGTAAGTGTACCCTCTGTTTCCAGACAAGACCCTTTCCCATAAATCTCATCATCATTAGATAATTTTCAAACTCTACTCGTTGATCTTTAAAACTTTTTACTGTTCTTGACTTCTCTCTTTAGCAATCTGTGAGCCAACATTATTTTGTCCTCTTCTGCAGCACTTCGAGTCCATGGTTTCTCTCCTTTGTTATGACTCTGCACTGTGTTTTAAACTCATACACAGTTGTTTACCTAGGTGTAAGATATGTCACCCAAAGATAATACCAGAATCCATTCTTCACACTTATGACAGCTTCCAAGCCAGGAAGAGAAACTAGTTAGGTGCTGAGTTGAAATTTTAACTATTTTTTGATTTAATTCTTCATATTTCTAATCATTTATAATTTATTTCAATCTTAACTCATATTTTTGCCTCTATTTTTATACTGGGACCAATTCTTATAACCCTGTAATCTTTAAAGCCTTTAAAAAAAACTACTAGGTTATTGATGACAAATCAAATGATTCTGTTTATGAGTCTGAAAGCCATTTGTTTCCTCAGAATAACAAAGTCTGAATCTTCTACCCTTCAGGGCACAATACTGAGTTCATTTTTATTTTTGTGTGGAAGATCATAAAAAGGAGGTCAATTGACTTTGAAAATGCTATCATGTTTACTTAAACTAAACACTATTGTTAGTAATACTGTACTAAGATATTAAGTTGAAATATATATATATATGCAATATATACAGTACATAAGGCTGCAGGAAGAGAGAATATAAACATAAGATAGAATAGATTTTTACAACCAGAATGCATCCTGACTTTATACTTCAATCTATCACAGTGATATCTCCTTTTCATTCCTCCAAACGGCCATCTTGGGTTCTTCAAGACAAGGCCAGAACACCAGAAGACATTTGATACATGAGGATAGATAAAAGTTAGTCTTCTTTGGCCACAGTAAAAGCATTCTATTTTATTTTCCTACTAATAAATCTGGGGGGGCACCAGTAAATATCCTTCCTTAGAAAAGAGTGAGAGCAATTATGGGGAATAGTCCCAGTGAGATCTGGGACACGGTTGGCCCAGATCAGAAATCCTGGAACCACTCCCCGTGTCAAGGTCATGGCATTTGTTTCTTGTATTCTCTTTGTAATAGGCTATAGGGCTGTACAACTGAAAGGCTTTGAGTTTAAATCCTGATTCTATTATTTACTAGGGCCAGGAATTCTAGACTGAACCAGTGACAGAATCAAGCTTCTATATATCTTTCAGATATGGTGACCTTGAAATCCATTTAGTCATTTAAGGAACAGTTTAATGCATGCCTACTATGTCCCAGGCCCCATTCTACGGATGGAGTGTATTAAACATGGAAGTAATAGGAAGTCCCTAACTTCCTAGGACTTACCATGACTTATCAGGCTAGCCTTCTCTCCAGCTGTCAACTGACCCTAAAAGGGATAGCTGGCATGTTGCCCTTCTGTGTCCATAGGCAATCATGCACAATGCACTAATTAAATGTCTCCATAATGACTGTGTGCTTCAGGAATGGCCTCATGCCAATACCTTGAAAAGTCTGCTCCAAATGCCACTCTTGTCCTGAAGCTAATGGAGAAAGTGACCACAGCATACGCTTAGAATTGATTATTTTCTTTAGATTTAATCAAGCACTCCCCTTCTCCTCCTCTGAAAATGTTAATGCTTTCTTTCCACTGCAGCCACTATACCTTAACAGAAAGGAATTAAATTTTCCCCTTTGACTCTTAATTATCCCCTGACAGCTTTGAGAAATGGCATGAGTAACACAAATCAGAAATGCCAGTTGGCTTTGGAATGCATCCCATGTGCTTTTGAAACAGATTTTCTGAGTTATGCTTTGAACAAATGTTAGCGTAAATTTGTGTTTCCTTAACAGACACCAACAGATGAGCAGGAAAGGAAAGAGGTCCTTCATGAATGTAATGGTCTGATAGGGAACTTTTCTGGATTTGCAGTATACTATGGAGACAATCAGCAAGTAAAAAAATGCAAATCATGAAACATTTAAAAATGTCTTTCCAGGTGATATGTATTAAGGCATACATCAAACATCTACTCAGTTGAGGTCCCATCTATATCTGTGCTTCTCAAAGTAATGGTGAGGAAAGAAAGAGCCTTCTTTGTAAAAAAAATTCCAATCTAAAATATTTTAGGTGCTAACTCTTCATTTCTCTAGTCTACATCTCAGAGCAGTAGCAAGCAACCAGCACTGGTCTGCAAACCATCCTTTGATTAGCCCTGCTCTGTATAAAAAGGGATCACCATTCAGGGATAAGACAACATGACAAAGAGCAACATCATAATTTAATTTTCACAATAATTCCTTAAGGCAATTCTTTTGGCTTTTACCAATGAGAAGAGAGTTTTAGAGAGCACAGTTAATTTGGTAAGAGTCAGAGAATTAGCTTTTACTATCCTGAGTCAAATGTACATATTTTAAGCTTCAGTAAATAGCGAGATTAAATAGTTTGAAATGTGCAGAGTTATTGACAAAGAATGACATTGGGCAGAACCATAAATATAATAGTTTACACATTAATGCTAAAAGCAATAAAACAGAAGAACCTGGTAAGGCCTGGGTCAGGCACCAGGAAATTGAAGATAAAAATATTTGAAAGTGATTTGGCTACTGAATCATGAAGTATGCCTCATTAATAACTACCCCAATAAAGGATTTTGATTTTGCTGAGTGTTTTTTTTTTTTGAAATGGCCAAATATATTCATCACAGCCACCGATTCTACTGCCTTGCAAAGTATTGCCTGGGCCTTGTTATACTTCAGGGATTCTAATGCATTTGAGGTAAAAGGGTCTTCAAATAGCTACCCATAAAGCTTTGTAGTCCTTGGAAAGAGGAGGGTGTTTTGTTGACAATATTTGAGGCTCACTTGGAGGGCCTTCATCCTTAGGGAAATCAAATGTATCTTGTCCAGTGAGCATCAGTGTATTCAAGGGTTTGGCTTCTTCTCAAACATGCTCTTCGGGGAAGCACATCCTGTGAGGCCACAGGATTAGGAGGAGATCTCCAACACTAAGGCTGGGACATGAGCATAACAGGATTACTAAGCCATTTTTAGGTAGGGAGAAGGATTTTGGGGGAGACCACTGGATAGAGCACGATTTCTTAGGGTTGGATCAATCCCTTTGGAACAAAAGACATGAATGCTAATGATAGAAACTCACCCTGCAAGCCAAAGTAAGAGCAAGTTCAGGATGAAAAACAATATTGGAGAAATTGAAAATGTGTATTACAAAAGTAAGGATGGCAAGGTGAGGTTAGTAAATCAAAAAGGACAGGGCCAAAGCATGGCATAACCTGAGGTTTGTCACAAGATCAAATAAATAACATATTTAAATTGTAAAAGACACAGAACTAGGCACACATATGTATATACACACACCACAGGTAGTCACTCACATTTAAAACACCCAGACATGATCGTTTTAATATGCTTTCACTGCATTATTTCACTTTCAAAGTGCCCAAAGTCCGCCCAAATCCCACCCAAGCTGATTCCCTGAGTGTGCTCTGAGAGGTGTGTGCATGCTGTAGGGAAGATGAAATTTTGAGACAGGAAAGGGAACTGATAAGATTCCATGGCCAACTGTTTAACCAGCCATCCCTCTCTTGCCAGGACTGAGAAGTTGCCCGTCTTTGCAACACTTTGAATGTAGAAACTGAAAAAACTCTAGAGAAACCAAGGTATTTAATTACTCTCTCAGGGAACTTTCTGTTTTCAGTGTTCTTTTTTTTTTTTTTTTCTCTCTTTTTCTTAGTACAGTTGTGTTTATGTTGATGGAATCCTGGGTAAGTTTCTGTCTCGCTTCACATTTCTGACTCACAGGGTCATTCAGTCTTAATAGCCTGATATTCAACGCTGTTTACCTCATTTCTGCTTCCTGACCCACATTGTTTTTGATACATGCCTGTGTAGAAACTGTCTGCTTGCGTACATTGCTCTGTCATGGACATAAGCCTCTCTCCAGCCTTGAGGCCCCTCCTCCCCTGGGATTTGATCACATGTAGTCTTTGAAGATATCACTGAGTATCACTTGCCACCCATCTGAGTTGCAGAAACTGCTGGCTACTTTATTAATTAGTCCTGCCAACTTCTAATTCATTACTGGAAGCTTCTAGACCCTAGTTCAGAGTTTTGTCACTGCTTCCTTCTAATGTCATTTTTCTTCAGTACAGAAGTTTTACAAAACTTTATGTCTCTGCCTCTGGAAATTAACTATAGATTTTATACTCTATGTAGTCTATTGACTGCATTTCCCAGCCTAACAAATTAGCAAGCGATAATTTTTAAAACATTATCAAATAGTTAAAAATAATCTCTTTGGAGCACTGCTAATCGATGTATTTAAGTTATTCTCACAATCTTATTTCATCTTAAAAAAAAACTGGATGTATATCATTCAAAAAGGGAGTAGTTAGGTAACCTAAGAATGGGGTTTAGCATCACATTTGACAAGAAGTCTGCCAAAGTGCTCCTGTACTTCACACAGCATTTGGCCTGTGGGGATAAGTCTGGTGCCCTTTACTCCGCGCATCTGCCCACTCAAATCTATTCTAGGCTTACTTCACAGATTCTGATCTGAGCTCTTTTTCAGAGTTCCAGACATGTTCTTTTTCAAAAACAAAAACAAAAATACAAACCTGCTTAGCTCAACCCTGTATTTCTCATGTTCTCTCTAGCCATAAGCCTAAGTGCTCCAGGGATGTGATTAGAGTCATAAATGGTATTGAAATCCATTCCACGCAGCCTTCAAGTTCGACTATCACGCAAAAGATCATGGTGCTTTTGTTCTCATTCAGTAAAAACTAAATTATGTTTTGTGGCCTCTTTTGTTTTTGTTTCCTTGGAGAGAGAAACATCACTTTACCTCTGCTCAAACTTGTAAGTAGGGAACTAGACACCAATGACATTGTAAACACACTGTGGGGAAGAAAATATGTCCATTAGCATATTTCTTATAGTATTACATCAAGGGAAGAATGACTGGAAAGGGAAGGCTCTCAGTAGTTTTGCAACTGGCTTTAGTGTCCTTTTAAAAATTGATTTTATTGGTATATTTTATATATACATTATGATCACATTAAACATTAAAAATCTGTACCTGTACATAACACATCTTGATTCTCACTTTGAAAAAAATGACTTTAGTTGCTTATGAATTTCTTCTTTTAAACTATTTCCTTGGGTCTCATCAGATACCAACATCTTCTATAAGTGAGGATATTGAAAAGCAGAGAAATCGAAACGGTGGTTCTCAAATTTAGATAAGTCCATTTGTAAACTTTAGAGAAAAAAAGAGGCCTGGGACTCATATTTTGAGCATATCTGATTGGTCAAACCCTGACAATTTTTATTGTCAAGCTCTTTATGTGATTGTCATGAACAGTTGAAGTTTACAATCTGTTTTTCTTTTAAATTCAAATCTTTATTGGTATATTATGAATACACATCATCATCGCATTCATCATTGAGAGTTTGTTTCAGAATATGACATGACTAGATTCTCATTTTTTCTCCTTTCCCCCACCCTGCAAAACCCCATCCCCATATACATAAGCTTTGTTTACTTTTTTCATTATTACTGTCACATTATTTCTTTCTTTCTTTCTTTCTTTCTTTCTTTATTTATTTATTTATTTATTTATTTATTTTTTGAGACAGGGTCTCGCTTTGTAGTTCAGGCTGGCCCTGAGTTCAGCCTCAAACTCACATCACAGCAATTCCCCTGCCTCTGCCTCCCAAGTGCTGGGATTACAGGCATGAGCCACCATGCCCGGCACTGTAGTATGTGGTACTGGTTGCTGCTGGGGTGAGTCTTCATGCCCAGTATGGTATGTGGTTACTGGGGATTGAACCCGGGCCCTTGCGCTTGCAAGACAGGTGCCAGAAACACTGAGTTAACTCCCCGGCCCTTACTATCACATTCTTTTTCCCCTTCTTATGTACCCCTATATTCTCTTTCCTTTCAAACATTTTCTATTTCACAATATCAACTATACATACTACCACTTATTTACATCTTCATTTTCTCGTATCAGACAAAAGATAATGATATTTACAACTCTCTGACCTATTTATTTCACTTATGAGAATGTTTTAAGGTTCAGTGGTAGAGTGGCGAATAGACCAAGGTCTCGTGAGTTGAGAACAGAGTTCATGCTGCTACCTTGTAGAATGCTGGCTTTTGGCATCAAAGAGCTTACTCACTCAAATGTGGAGTGTGATCATGTATGTATGTATATATACATATATGTATGTATATATGTATATATATATGTGTGTGTGTGTGTA
>PVIR01044117.1:0-11383 GCA_004026965.1 Petromus typicus
AGACCTCTACTCTGAAAACTATAGCACTCTGAAAAAGGAGATAGAAGATGATATCAAAAAATGGAAAGACATACCTTGCTCCTGGGTAGGAAGAACCAATATTGTCAAAATGGCTATACTCCCAAAACTACTCTACACATTCAACGCAATCCTGATTGAAATCCCAACAGCATATTTCACAGATCTAGAGAAAAAAATCCAAACTTTCATCTAGAACCACAAAAGACCTAGAATAGCCAAAGAAATTCTAAGCAACAGAGACATGGTGGGGGGCATTACAACTCCGAACCTGAAACTATACTATAAGGCCACTGTGATAAAAACTGCATGGTACTGGCAAAGTAACAGACCCGAGGATCAATGGAGTAGACTAGAAGACCTAGAAACTACTCGATACACTGAGCCACCTCATCTTTGACAAAGGAGCCAAAAATCCTCAATGGAGGAAAGATAGCCTCTTTAACAAATGGTGCTGGAAAAACTGGGCTTTAACTTGCCAAAGACTAAAACTAGATCTAACTCTTTCACCGTGTACCAAGCTAAGATCAAAGTGGATGAGACCTAAATATTAAACCAGACACTCTAAACTTCTGCAAAACAGGTTAGGTAAAACTCTTGAAGACATTGGCTTAGGGAAAGACTTCATGAACAATACTTCTGTAGCACAGGAATTGGCTGAGGAAATCAACAAATGGGACCTCATTCTTTCAAAAAGCTTCTGCACAGCAAAGGAAACCAACAACAGTGCAAACAGGCAACCAACAATGTGGGAAAAAATCTTTACCAGCTGTTCCTCAGATAAAGGGCTACTATCTAGAATATATAAAGAGCTAAAAAAAATCAGTCCACCCAAATTTAATGACCCAATTCAAAAATGGGCATCTGAAATGAATAGATATTTTTCAGAGGAAAAAGTAAGAGCAGCTAAGAAGCATATGAAGAAATGCTCAACATCATTAGTCATTCTAGAGATGCAGATGAAAACAACATTGAAATTTCATCTCACTCCACATAGAATGGCTGCCATTTCAGAATCAGCCAACGACAAATGTTGGCGAGACTGCGGAGAAGAAGGAAGCCTTCTCCACTGTTGGTGGGACTGTAGACTCGTACAACCCCTGTGGAGATCAGTTTGGAGATTCCTCCAAAAGCTAGGATTGGTGGTCCCATTTGACCTGGCCATTGCCCTGCAAGTTATATACACACAAGAATTAAAAGACTCATATCACAGTGACATCTGTGCACCCATGTTTATAGCAGCCCAATTTGTGATTGCTACATCTTGGAAACAAGCCAAGTGTCCGTCAACTGGAGACTGGATAAAAAAAAGCTGTGGTTCTTCTACAGAATGGAGTATTACTCTGCCATAAAAAATGATAAGTTTGAATCTTTTCTACTTAAATGGACATACCTTGAGGATATCCTCATAAGTGAAACAAGTAGGTCACAGATAGGTGCATATCACATCTTTTCTCTGGTATGAGAAAATGAAGATGTAAATGAGTCCTAGCATTGTATGTTATATATTGTGAAATAGAAAATGCTCAATGTAAAATAGGGAGAAGGGGGAAAAATGATGAAATTGTAACAAAAAAGTAAGGAAACAAATTTTATGTATATGGGGGGGTGGTAGGGTGGGTAGGGCTATGGGAAAAAATGAGAATTAAGAGAATGAGAATTAAATTGTGTCTTATACTGGTACTCCCCATTATGGAGTGCAATCATGATGTGTATATGTAATGTACCAATAAAGATTAAAAAATTTAAAAAAAAAGAATAAATGACAAGGGGATGGGGATTTCGCTCAGTGGTTCTGGCACCTGTCTTGCAAGCATAAGGACCCAGGTTCTATCCCCCGGTAACCACATACAATACTGGGCATGGAGATTCACACCCAGCAGCAATCAGTACCCCATACCACAGTGCCAGGCGTGGTGGCTCACACCTGTAATCCCAGCACTTGGGAGGCAGAGGCAGGAGGATTGCTGTGATGTGAGTTGGAGACTGAGCTCAGGGCCAGCCTGAACTACCAAGTGAGACCCTGTCTCAAAAAAAAAAAAATTATCCACCCTGACTCATTGAGATTAAAGTGCATAGTTTAAAATTTCAGAGAAGAGAAGAGCTTGTAGAAATTTAGGATTTCAAAGACAAGTCAGGACTCTGCCTATTTCTACAACTCATTTTCAAGTTTCTTTGTGGTCCTACCACTTTGGTTCTCCAAAGCTCTTATCTTCTTACTGTACAGCTTTAGTTCCTCAGCTATGAAGCGATGTAATAGTACCTATTTGTGGGCTTTTCTGACAAATGAGGTAATATGTTGAAGAAATCAACATAGTAACATAGCTATTACTATCATAATGTTGTGTCCTAACAATAGCATCAGTTCCATCCTCTATCCCTAAGGCAGCCATTCTTGTCTAAAATTCCAATTCATCCTGTGAGAGAAAATGCACTGGAATAAAAGATGGACAGTACCACCTGAGCTAGGTCGCATGGAATCCTCAGTGATTTGGAAATGGTCAAGTCATGATTTTTTTTGGTGTGATTGCAGGTCTAGCAGGAATAAGGAGTTGCAGAGTCAGACGCTATTTTGTCACCATCTCCTGCCTGGAATTTTCTCACCTCACCCAGCTCTTCTTTTGGCCAGAAACTTTCCATCTCTGCTGAAATGTCATCTCCGTAAGGAAACTTTCCTTGGTCCCTCTAGCTTGATTCGTTCGCTGGCCTAACCGTTCTCCACACTGTTTCCCTGAATTATGTGCTTCAGAGAAGTTGTCACTGTCTGGGGTTGTCTTCAGCATCCTCCATGTGGCCATGACAGCCAGGCTTTCTGAGGCCTAACAGTGCCAGAGAAGTCTGAGAGGGATTTTCCCTCCGCGTTGTAGTGTGTGTGAGTATTTTGTTTGCCAAATGCAACCCTCACACCTGCTTCACAGGATCTAGGGTTTGTAACTTGAAAATGGACATTATAGTTATGCCTTGGGGTGACTTTTTCACAGGAACTGTGTAAAAGTGTGAAGTAGTCCAGGTGAGGAGAAAAGCCTTTTCCTGGCCAGCAGGGCTGTGTAGATTTGAACTTCCAGCTTCCAGCCTCAGGGAAAGAGGAAAGACGGAGATCAAGATGGATGACTGTCAGTGAGTCGTCCATGGGCTTCTCACACAGGCCTTGGGAAAACACAGGAATGGGAATCCACTGACACAATTTGAGGGGTGCTAAGGATGCTTCCCACATGTGGGTCAGAATTAACAAGCAGCTTATATGTGGGGTTTGCTGTGCTGTATAGTGAGGGTAGGATCTCCTGTGAATATCAATCTTCTCAGCAATGGTGAGCATTGAAATTGAAAACAGCTCCTTCATTGTGTTGCTTTGGTAATGCTTACCTCACTGCAGCAGACCTCTATGTAGCTGCTCAATTAAAGAGGGAAAAATCATGTCCATACTCTTATACCTGCTGGAAGAAGGCACCATTTAAATGTTCCATTTGAAAAGAAAGAATATCTGGAAAAGGATAAATTGAGATTATTCTGATAATGAATTTGAGTAAAGGATTACAAGATCCAAATTAGAACCTTGCAGTAAGTTTCTGCTCTGTCATAAAAGGTTATGCTATTTATTGAGCATATTTTGCAAACCAGATCTCATTCTAGAGGTTAGGAAGACTAAGTTATACTTAAAAGAAACAGTTCGAGCCATTCTGGAGAACTGCAAGCCTGGTGGGGAGACAGATAGTGTTTACAGTGTCAGGTGATGAGTGTCATTAGCGATTATGGAGATACAGCAAGGACAATGGCAAATTGGGGGTGATTTCAGAGAAAAGGTATTAGAGAAATGACCATCTACTATGTGCTAAGGGCAGCAAACTTATGAACTTATTTTTCTCACCA
This sequence comes from Petromus typicus, assembly GCA_004026965.1. NCBI lineage: Eukaryota > Metazoa > Chordata > Mammalia > Rodentia > Petromuridae > Petromus > Petromus typicus. Next base: position 3,886 of record PVIR01044117.1, read on the forward strand.
GATAATTGAGGCAGTAGAAGAACATTAAACTGTCTTGAGGAATGTTTGCTGATGTCACTCCTGCTGGGCGCTGCTGCACAGCATTGCATCCTTAACCCACCCACTAAGCCCTGTTCACCTTTGACTCTTGACTGAGATGCTGTTTTCCGGGAGCACAATGGGTTCTGCCCCTCCCGTGTACTTTGCTAATATTCATTGTTCCTCTGTCAGACTAACACATGTTTCCTGTGTGCCAGGCCGGGTTCTGAGTGTTGTGTGTATACTAACTCATGTCTCCCCTCTACTAGTTTAGATAGTATTTTACTACCCCTGGTTTACTGATGAGGAAGCAGAAGTCCAGAGAAGTTAAGACTTCACTGTAGGAAGTATGGAAGAGCTAGAGGGACCCAGGAGCATGGCTCTGAGTCTGCTTTCTTATGAGCCACACTGGACTATTTATCATGTCCTATTCGGTCCCCTGCTCCAACACAAGTTCCTCAAAGATGGCAACTATTTCTGACTTATAGTCACACCTAAATGCTAGCCCAAGGTTTAGGGCACAGAAAGTACTTGATGGTAGTGATTGAATAATTGTTTTAGTGAACATTGGATTACTACATTATCTTCTTCCAGGGCTTTAACTCTCAGGAGCTTTACAGGTATTACAAGATCTTCTCTTTCCAAGAGACAGATTTTACAATTAAACACATGATTTGCACAGATTCGAGACCTAACACAAATGAAGGGCACTGTGACTCCAGCAATGCAAAACTCAAAGGAATATCTGGGACATCTTGTTATAGGTAACTCACTGTGAAACCTTCCAAAGTAATTACATCCCAGAATAACTAAGCTCCAGAATAGTTCTGTGACATAAAATAATACCTACCTCAAACCTGGACTCAGTTCTGTGTTCTCTCTGGTTTGGGCTTACAGTATAATTCAGGAAACAGAAATAACCCTGACCCAACCCTGGCTCTGCACTGCCAGCTGTCGTCTTCCGAACAGCCTCACACAGTAATTGCTCAGGGCTTCCTTGCTCTGCAGCTGCAGCCTGCTCTCTGTGATATGCCCTGCATCATTCTGCTTAGCTGCCTTCTTTTTCCTGCTAGGCCTCCCTAGGAATTCTACATCTCCACCTGGACCTATATATATTGGATGTCTCCAGAAGACCCTCTGTCTACCTAGAATGAGACCATGTAGATGAGATGTCTCTAGAATGTTTTTTACTTTTGTAAAATGACAGAAGTGACCACATTTCAAAGGCACTCCAAAAATTATGTTCGGAAAAAATGGTAAATGTAACAATACCAATAATAAAAGAATCCTTTGAGTTATATGACATGCTTTTGTCTAGACGTTTGGGAGAGATTTTGGTAACTTCTCAAAAAGTTACCTGAGACTCCTTGACCATTACATGAGAATGTGAGAATTTAAAGTGTAAAAATGAAAAAACCTTTTTGTCAGTAATGGGGATCGAGTAAACTTTGAAAAGCTACTGTTGTGGAATGAATAATCAAGAGACACCTGATGATCTTGCTTGAAGAGTAAGTGTTTTGACTTCTGATTAACTGTGATGTTAACTGAACAGTATCATAAGGATTATTCTCAGAGAATTTAAATGAATTTATCTTATCATTTATTGCTTCATATTTAAAAGTCAATTAATGTTATTCCTTACCTTAGCTATAGAATATCCCTTGAAGATTTCTTTATTAAAAAAAGAACCCAGTTCTCACTGTGAGAGGCTCAGAGACAGACAGAGTAGAGCACTACCCAGATCTGTTTTTTTCTGTGCCAGTCTTGCCCCTTTAAGTCCACCTGCCTACCCACATGTTTAGCACCAAATAAAATAGCTGTGAGTCCACCATTCCCAACTTGCTTAGATTCCTCTCATGTCTAGGCTCTGACCTGGGCCCCGAGCTCCTGCTCTGTTCTCAGAACACTGTGGGAGTGATTCCTGACTATCAGTCTTCCACTCTTTTAGAATGAATTTCACATTAGTTTCCCCTTTGACTCATTTCTCAATGACCATCTTACCTCAGGTCATTCTTGTCCTCCCAGTCTTGACCTGGCCTGTCCCAGTCAGTGGAGAGAACCTCAAGCTTACTGACCTCATTGCCAAATGCTGAGGTTGTTCTCTTTGTCAGTGCCTTTAACAAATAAGAAGAACAAAATCAAAATGATTCTAAGATTGTGAATTCAGAAGACCAAGGAGGAAGACAAAGACAAAAGATGAAATCTTCTGTTCATGAACTGGTTAATGCTGAGATGTTTTAATGATTTGAACAGTCAGATTTGCTGCAGATAATTTTTCTTCAATCAATAAAATATCTGGACTTCCCTAAAGATGAATTATCATCGGGGAAAATGCACAAATTCTCTCAGGCATTATCTCTGGTTAAGGGGAGGGAGAATGAGAAGGTATAATCGAGGAGCAATTTCCTAGCATTCTTAACATTCTAAACACCTTCATAAAGACATTCGTACAGAATGTTCTTGGTCACTTTTATTTTCAGTAATAAATTACCAAGTGTATCTGGCTCCAGGACTTACTCAGTACCATTTTAATACTTTCTGTCTTTACACAGAACCTGCCTGACTCTTCTGCAGGGCTTCTCTAAGACTTTCTTAGCATGGCTCCGTTCTGGCCCTCATATCAGACACTGCTCAGAGATTTTAGCCTTTTCCACCTGGGTAATTTAGATTCCGAGACTATCTCTTTTACAACTAAATATGTTTCTATATGTGCCTTGTTGAGCTACTTTATTTGAATGCCAGGATCATCATTTCTCCAAACACCTCTGGCATAAATTCCAGGCCTCATGTTCTTTACAAGATTTTATTACTCTTTTCCTCCAGAAATTGCTATGACTTCTCTTTCCTATTGGCTCAAGATATTGAGGATGACTCTTAGGAAGGTACTCTGCCTCTTGTAGTGGTTTAAATTGTTCCTACAACTAGTTCTATGGCAGACAATGACCCAAATGGATTTCCTTGAATTTTTAAAAAATGTGGTCTTGTTCTGTAGCTCAGGCTAGGCTAGGACTAACTATGAACTCAAGATCCTCCTGCCTGAGTCCTGAGTTTAGAGACACACATCCCCATGCCCAGCAACTTCCTCTGTATTGTTTACTCTGTACATGAGTATGTTAGGCCTTCCAGCAAATTACCGCAGGAAGTTACTGTCTCACAGATTGGAGACCAGGAAAATCCAGGTGTTGGCATAGTCACACTCCCCCCGGAGGCTCTGGGAGGATTCGTTGTTTGCTTGTTCTGACTTCTTGTGTCTGCTACTATCCTTTAGCTCTCCGTCTTTGCTTCTGCAGTAATATCACCATTATTATTCATGTTTGTTTGATTTTTCTGTCTCTTACTGAAACTCTTGTTAAATTTAGGGCCCACCTACATAATTTTGGTTATCTCATCTCAAGACTCATTTTTTAAAAATTTAAATCTTTATTGGTACATTCTGAGTACACATCATTATTGCATTCAACATTGAGAATTTGTACCAGAATATGACATGACTTGATTCTCATTTTTCCCCATTCCCTCCACCCTGCAACCCTCCACACCCTATATACATAAGCTTTGTTTCCTTTTTTCTTTATTACTGTCATATTCTTTTTCCCATCCTATTTACTTCTTCAATATTCTTAATAAAATTATATCTGCACATGCTTTTTTTTCCAAATAAGGTGACAGTCGTTGAATATTAAAACATACTCATATCACTTGGGAGCCACCAATGGCCCCATCACACCCTTAACACTGAAGAAAAGTCGACACACACTGTCCCTTCATAACAGTATACTTTATACTCTTAGAGAAAGGGGCATGTGAACTCAAACAGCTGGAAACACTAGTGGCTCTATGACCTACTGGAATAGGGCAGTTCAGATGTGCCTATAGGAAGCAAAATTTTCCTAATGAATTTTTCTGTTTGCCAGGGTTGAATGAAAGCCAGATCTTTTCAACAATCATGTCCATTCCCTCTCAGTCCTCAAGTCAAATTCAGAAGCCTATTCTTTGTATCACTTTTCTTACTCTTTAAGTTCCAAATGTATTTCTGTAATACTTCTTTCTTAGTAATCATTAGCACAAATAGGCAAAGCATTAGTATGGCTGTCGAATATTTGAACAGAGTATATCTTGGTCAGAAATTTCCCCTATTAAGGCCTCTGCTGGCTGTGTATACGTATGCATGTTGACTTTCTCTGTCTCAGTAGGACCTGTTTCCTGTGCTTTTGGACAGTTAGCTCTGAGAAATACTTAAAAGTTCATCTTTTGCACTGATTCACCCAACAATCTGTATTAATCAGTTCATGTATGAATTTTGACTATACTATGGAGCATTAAAAGATGGATCATAATGCTGAATCCTGTACAAAGACAAAATCAGTCACTTACTGTCTGAGCCCTCAATTTCCAATCTCTATAAGGAGCAAGATAGCAGTTGCACCCCATTAGAAAGATAAAGTGGTAAAGTCTGACATCATTTTTTAAAATTATAGCAGTTTTAAAGTAGTAGTAATATGTTTGTATCACTATAATTTCTTGAGAATATGCCTATTTTAATTTATCTGATCACAAAGGGTAAGATGGGGTTGAGAAATCTACTGGCTTTGTTTCTCTGTCTTGGTTTATTTGGGTGGGTTTGTTTGTTTGTTTGCAGTAACAGGGATCGAACTTGGGACCTTGTACTTGCCAGGCAGGCAAGCTATCACTGAGCTAAATTCCCCTGTCTTTGCATCTTAGACTTTTGGTCTTTAAACATATAGAAGATGAAGGTGTGCGATTCAATTCAAATCTTAATTTCTTGAGTTAGAACGTGTGATGCACTGGGCTGGATAAATTTCATGTACTTACAGAGTTTATAGGGCAGTAAGGAGATGGACAGACAGATATTGATGCCGATGTACATATAAATGTAGATATAGATGTGAACATAGAGATAAAATGCCTTTCCTTAAATTGATTTTGCTTCACGAAGAGAGCTTTTTCCTGACAACTTCTGATGACAGTGGCCATGACTATGAGTAGAAGGTAAAATGTTCACCAAGAAGAATAGATTTGTCAGCAGCTGTGCTTACCTAAGTATAGACCAAGTAATTCTAAAGGATTTAGCATTACAGCTGTAAAAATCTTACTGAATGCAATAGAAGGTTGGCCTGTCAAATATAAATAAAAGGATTTTCCCACATCTGAGTTAGTGAGGGAAATATTATCGAATCTTGAAAGTAAATGAAGATCACCAAAAAGATTATTGGACAGAGTATAATGTTTTCATTTTATGAGTTTTATAAGGGGATACTTTGAAAAACAAAGATGACAACAATAATAAAAGAACTCATTTCTTATTTTTAGTAAGTAATGGCACTTAAAGATACTCTTTAAAAACACAGACTTGGGTTTTTGAACTGTAAAAAATGACTCGTTTCTTTAGCAGGCTTAATATACCATGAAAAAAGAAGTGCTTGAAGAATTAAAACTGGTTAAGATGCAAGGATAAAATATTTTGTGTTTGTTAATATATAAAGCATTTCAGGCAAGACAAAATTTAGGCTTATTTCCTCCAGCAAGACCAGAAATTTGATTAACTCTACCTGGAGGAGAAAAGGGATGTAAGGATACCGAGTTCATCCTAGTGACACACTGTAAATAAAGTGTGATTTTAGTCTCTATTGATGTAATTTTAGAGAACTGTCATCTCCTTACACTTTCAAAATGCAAGTGGTTATACAAATTTTTCTGACTTGAGACTCTTCAGGGTATTTTCCATGAATGAAATTATGTCGTGCATAGGAGCTCAACATATTAGAAAACAAAATTGAACATTTAAGAAAGTATATAAGGGGGAAATTAATGATAATTTAGTCATTTGTCTCATAAAGGAACATCTCAGTGAACAAACAAAACAGTGAGTATTTAAACTCACTATGAACAAAAACGTAGCCACCTATAAACACTTAACTGAATTCCCCCACATGGACAAAGAAGAAGTTATTCTCTTGGTGAAGAGGAATGAATTAATTATATGAAATACTACAATGGAAAAGAGAGTTGAGATAATGTATTGAAAAGCTGTTAGTTTTAGATATAGAAATTTTTCAAGTGAAATATGCACAGAAGCCTCATACATATATGAAATAGATCAAAATGAAGCTTTTTCAGTTGAAACAAATTGTAGTCTTGAAAAAATGAAGCCTATTCTAACCTCTGCACAGAGTAGGTCATCATGGCACACGGTCTGAAATCCTTCCACCTGCGCCAGTCTCTGCGTGGCATTATGACAGACAGAGTCTAGAGGTGAAATGATGAGCTCAAACTCATAGTCAACACAGGAAAATTAAACCAGCTGCCCAAGCCCAAGGTTTGACATTTTAATTTCTTCTGTAGCATTCTGTGACAATATAATCATTGTCAAATATTTATTTGGAATTTTTGTGGAAATATTTTATATATTCCAAATATATTTTTAACAAACATTTTAAGTATGAAGCTTTTCAGCATCCCTGGTCATTCAAGAGATGCAGATGAAAACAACACTGAGATTTCATCTCACTCCACAAAGAATGGCTGCTATCTCAGAATTAGCCAGCAACAAATATTGGCAAGGCTGCAGAGAAAAAGGAACTCTTCTCCACTGTTAGAGTATAGACTAGTAAAACCTCTCTGGAGATTCCTCAAAAAACTAGGATTAGAGGTCCCATTTGACCCAGCCATTGCTCTGCTAGTTATATACACAAAAGAATTAAAAGATTCATATCAGAGTGACATATGTGCACTCATGTTTATAGCAGCCCAGTCAATGATTGCTATATCTTGGAAACAACCAAAATGTCCATCAACTGGAAACTGAATAAAGAAGATCTGTTTTTTTATAGAATGAAGTATTATTCTGCCATTAAAAATGATAAGGTTGAGTCATTCATACTCAAAAGTATGTACCTTCAGGACATCCTCATAAATGAAACAAATAGGTCACAGATGTGTAAATATCATATCTTTTCTCTGGTATGAGAAAATGAAGATGTAAATGAGTGCTAGTATATGTAGCTGATATAGTGAAATAGAAAATATTTAAAAGGAAAGAGGGTATAGAGGTAAATAACAAGGGGAAAAGAATGTGATAGTAGTAAAAAAAAGGAAACAAAACTTATGTATGTGAGGGTGGGAGATTGCAGGATGGGTGGGGGAAGGGTTAAAAATGAGAATCAAGTCATGGTACAAATTCTCAATGTTGAATGCAATGATGACGTGTATTCATAATGTACCAAAAAAGACTTGAATTTTAAAAGATATGAAGCTTTTTTAAAGAGTCACACAACCTCTCTCCGGGCTCTTCTTGGGTGTGCAGAGTTCCCAGTTACCATTTTAACAAACCTGTTGACGTTCCTGTCTCCTAAATTGTGACAGCATAAGAACGGGAATAAACCCTTTGAGGTCAGGCATGTTTTGTGACTTTCTCTCCCAGTAAGGGTATCTAAAAATTAGTTCAGGTAAGTTCTTAAAC
>PVIR01044118.1:0-11384 GCA_004026965.1 Petromus typicus
CTTTGTTTTCTCATACCAGAGAAAAGATGCTCATGATTCAGTTTTACAAATGTTTCACCGAAGTTATTTACATCTAGATATAACAAATTCCTTTACTTCCTATTTTGAGTAGGAGAAACTGCTTTTGGAAGTGGATTTATCTCTGACATGTTAGTATACTTAGGCAGTATCTATTAGTCACTTGCACAAGTTTCTCTGGAAGCTTTCTTTCTCTCTGTTATCAGTAAAATGTATTTCCTTGGCAAACCCTCACCCAGTAGATTTTTAGGTGCTTGGATCCAATGTACACAGGATTTGGTTGGGAGCAAATAGAATAGGAAATGGTAATAAACTCTACTCATAATCTATAGGGGGACTGCAATATTTATTATGTCCAATGTAGGCTCTAGAATTAAATCCCTCTAAAGAATTAAATCCCTCATTTGGCTCATTTTAAGAAGTGAGTTTGACTGAAGCTACGTGACTCATGGAAGTATCTCATGAGCCCTGCAGGAGTGTACAGGTCAGCATTACCCTCCCACTGACGGCCACAGCTGAGCCCAGAGAAATGACCTATGAAGCTGTGGGGCTCAGTCTGAGGTAACTTGGTAGCTGAGGTTATAGTAGCTGACACTCAAATTCTGTTCTCACAACTAAGAGCTTCTTGGGCTGGGAATGTAGCTCAGTGGTGCTGCTGTTTGCCTGGTAAGTGCAAGGTCCAGGGTTTGATCCCTGGTTCCACAAACAAAGCAAAACAAAACAAAACAAAACCTTGACTAGAAGAACAAGGGTTGAATTATAACCATAAATTTTGTGTGTTATGCTGCTCCTTGACTCCAGATCCACAGCTGTCATTTTCTACCCAGTCTTCTTTTGGACTTTCCCAGTGGTCCTTCGATTTCCCAATGGATATTGTTTCCACTGTGCCCAGCCCATGTTCCTGCCCTGGCCGGGTGAATGTCCTGCACTGACTCAGATCCTGTCTGCTGGATTCTCACATCTCCAGCGTGTCTACTTCCCTGCCCACCAGTGAGATACCATTCTGTCTTATCTCTGAGGCTTACCATGGGTCCGCTGTTCTGAACTATTAATTAATTTTTGTCCTGAGAGTGTTCACATACTCTGATAAAGGTTGTTTCCTCAATCCCTTCTGTTTTGGATTGATTTTCACTATTTTTTTGAGACAGTCTTGTTATGTAGCCTAGGCTGACCTCATACTTGGTGGTGATCCTCCTGCCTCAGCCTCCTGAGTGCTGAGGTTACAGGCATGCTCAACCTAGACCTGCTTTATCTCTTAAGGACCATGAAAAAGATACACACATATATATGAGTGTTTGTTGAGTATTGAGTGCAGAAGTGAATGCAGGAATCAATCTTCAAGGGTTATTTAGATGAAAAAATTTTCAAAGTTTGTGAAAAACCTCTGCCTGTGGTCACTCACCACAGATAATGGAAGAGCTGGAATTAAAGGCCTTTCTGTCTGACTTCAGTGCCCATAGGAAAACAGCAAAAGTGACAGCTCATTTGTGCAGTGAAAAAGATACTCATAATTTCCTCTCTAAGTAGGGAATGTTTCAACAGTTAAAGCAGAGACATGGATGGGTTTTAGTCTTTCCTGTGGCTCCTAGTTTCATTGGTTGTGCTTGGGCACATGGACTCTGAAGTATTGTGCTCTTCAGGGTCTGTGATCATACTGGAAGAACAGCAGATGTTTTGCACGTGACTGAGCCATAGAGTGAGCTTTGGGCGATAGAGTGAAGTGTTCTCCTGAGAGAGGAAGGAGACGAGCACCAAGTCAGGGTTGGAGGCTTGGCTTATGCCATGTTTACGCTGGACCAGAAAACTGTCATCCAGTTGCCCCAGCAACGTGTCACCCCGAGCAACAAGTCTGATGCTTTGTGGTGAAACATCAGGGTAGACTGGAACAGGGTGATCTGCTTATCCCAAGGAGGGTCTTTGGAGATTATGTAGGTGCTGCTTAAAATGTTTTATTTTGTGACAGAGTCTAACTAAGTCACTAAGTTGTATAGGCCTGGTTCACACTTGAGGTTGTTCTGCCTCAGCCTCCCAGAGTTCTGGGTATACTGAGAACATTTTGTGGGAGTGTGTGTGAGGCTCTGGGTTTGGTCGCTAATATTACATACAAAAATCTTCTTGAATGTATAAAATGAGACATAAAATTAAAATAAAAAACAATTTTATTGGGCCAGGGATTTAGCTCAGTGGTTCTGAGTGTAGTGGCTCATGCCTGTAATCTCAGCACTCAGGAGGCAGAGAGACAGGAGGATTGCTGTGAGTTCCAGACCCTTCTGGGCTACATGGTGAGCTAAGGGCCAGCCTGAACTACAAAGCAAGATCCTGTCTAAAAAAAAAAAAAAAAAAAAAAAAGCTGTTTTATTGAAGTCTAGTTATTACAATTTAGTAGTTCTAATAGCTGCTGTAATTTTGAAGTAGTGATATGTGTAAATGAATCAGTAACAGTGTGACATGATATGGAAATATTTGGATACAAGTTCATAGGTTCTGCTAATATATTGCTTTTGTTGCTCTACATTACAATACGAGGAAGCTTCAGTTAGAGGTTTGTGAAAGAAAAAAAAAGGATAATATTTTTCCATCCAGTTTCACAGTGTGCTAGGTGTCAAGCCCTTTCTTTTTTGGGTAGAAAGACAAGCTGGCTGCAAAACAGTCTCTATAAACTCTGTCATCCACACATTGCCATCGGTAGCAGAGGGATCTATAAGGCAATTACGATGTGACAATTGGACCCAGATTCATTGCTCACTGCTTTATGCAGCACTCTCTGTGTCGCTGAATGAGATGTGCTGGCCCCATCCTCGCCTGCAGGTTAAATGTAGTGATCTATATCAAATACAACGTGCCTCATGCCTGCAGGCCCTTAGAAGCAGAGTCAATATTTAGTAGGTGTAATTTCTTCAAGACAGATGTGGGGGAAAGTAAACGGGAGAGGTTGGTTTTTATTATTCATGATTCTTGCTTTGTCTAGTGTTTTTTTTTTCCCCCTGAGGCTTTTCCAAATAAATATTGTCTTGTGATGGTAATTTGTGGGATCATGGTCTTAAAAAATCTGCATTAGTCTCAAGTTTTTAATACAATTTGGTTTGTTATTGTATTATTAATTAAAAATTTATTTGTTGAAAAGTACTGAAAAAAAATAAACCAAAAAGGAAAGGTATCATTTTCAATTCCTTAACCAGTTTGGTAGCTACACAAAGAAATAAAAGCAATCCCCTGTTCTCTGTACCCTTAATCCATAAAAAGGCACATTAATACTGTGATTTTAAAAATAATTTTCAACTTTTTTCAGCCTAGTGTATCTGTATGTTTGTATGCATATGTAATATTTTATAATCAACTTTGAACTTTGTAATCAGTTGTGGCAACTCTAATGCTTTCTGTCCAGGGTGCTTTTCTATACCCTTTTTGTGTAGGATTCATCTTTGGGGATATCATTCCTGTTGCCTGTGGTCTTTGGGTTGGTCACAGGGAATTGCTATCCTCTGATACAGATTGGCTATGAGGAATTTTTTTTTAAGAATTTGAAGAATATTATCCAGGTTGGTTTATTTGATAATCTCTCAGGATTTCTTCTTTTGCTATGAAATTTGGAATACTGAGTTTCCCTGTTTTCTTTGCAGTGGCGAGGCTTTGGCATATTAGTCTGAAATAAAAAGTGAGCAGGGCCGGGGATTTGGCTCAGTGGTTCCGGTGCCTGTCTTGCAAGCGCAAGTGCCTGAGTTTGATCCCCAGTTAACCACATGTAATACTGGGCATGGAGACTCACACCCAGCAGCAATCAGTACCACATACCACAGTGCCGGGCGTGGTGGCTCACACCTGTAATCCCAGCACTCGGGAGGCAGAGGCAGGAGGATTGCTGTGATGTGAGTTTGAGGCTGAGCGCAGGGCCAGTGACCGCCTGAACTGCAAAGTGAAACCCTGTCTAAAAAAAAAAAAGTGAGCTGAAGTGTCCTGAGGGTTTTGGGAGACCTGTTTCCCCCATACAGATGCTGCCACTTGGTTCATGTTCAGAGCAGCAGTTTCTGCCCTATGTCCCAAGGGAGACAGGGTCGCACTGCCTATGGAGTGAGGCCAGTGCTCACTGGCTTTGGGGACTTAATGTGGCATCAGGGGGGAAAACCTGTTTTTCTGTGTTGAGATTACTAGTAGATAGGTCTGTCACTTGCCGCAAAGTGCAAGTCCTAATTCAACACATTTCCAAGCTGGAACAGACAGTTCTCCCTGGAACTAAATCACAAGTGTTTAAAAAAATTTGAAAGTACCGAATTTTATAAATGTTTTACTTAAAAAATAGAATGGAGTGAAGATAACTTTTTGAAAGATATTAGGCTCATTTGTGTGCATTCCAGGATGCGTTTCTGAGTGGTAGAAGAATATTCTTTGTGCCAGGAAGTAAGTGTAACCTCTATAGCCAGTTATCTGAACATATATCTATTGTATGTACATGTATACATACATGCCAGATGTTAGTCAATCAGATGAGTAAGACAAGGTTGTTTGTAACCTATCACATGTTTATAGATGTGACTGTGATTTTTTTTTGAGACATTGTTTCACTTTGGAGTCCATGCCATCCCTATGGCATACCCTCAAACTTAGGATCCTCCTGCCTTAGCCTCCTGAGTGCTGGGTTTATAGGTGGTGTCACCCCGCTGCTGAATATTTTTTATTATCGATGTTGTTAGTAGAGTTTATGTAATAAAATGATGAACTATTTCTAACATCAGGCAATACATTTATATTGGACACAGAGTTTTATGCTCCTGAAGAATTTCTTTATTCTGAAGTAACCCCTTTCCTCCCATGTTGTTGCCTTTAGTGATCCCTTTGCGTTCTGGATCCCTACATACACCTGTTATTTATGACCCAATTCCACTGCACGAAGTGGCTCTTCTCTTTGACACGTGGATACAGCTACTGAAGGCAAAGGATCTGTCTTCTTGGGTAGACACTGCAGGGCCCACTGCAGGGTCTGAGTAGATCAGTCGAGGAGCACTACAGACAGCAGGGAACTGGATAGTAAACCCTCATGCTTCTCCTCTTCTTTGGATTTCTCAGGGTGGTTACTTCTTATGACCAGTGAACTTCTTATGCCAGTGAATGTTCCTGCTGAGTGACCCATGGTGGTCATTGTCCTTTGAAGGTAACAGAAACTTGGACTGGGAGGAGTGAGGTTAACGAAGTCACACTGCAGACTCTGGGGAGAGTTTTGGAGAACACCTCTGCTTTTATTAAGCAATGCACACATTTATAAAGCAAACAGCAGGGGTCAGTTACAGGTGGGTTGTAGTGTGCAGAGAGGCAGGTGGTTGTGGATTGGTTGTGTGGTTTTGGCCTAGGGAGGAGTCATGACAGAGTGGGCAGGGCTGAACCTCAGATGGCTTTATGTCAGTTTTTACACACAAAGCCTTGTGTGACTTGACTCAGGCAAGCCTGGTCTTCACATGGTGTCTCTGCAGACTTTTGTGTGGTAGCCAGGATGTTGCACCAATATCACATTGCTTAGCATATTTCCTTGTTTCTCTTCTCTTCCTTCTTACCTAAACCATTGCAGACTTGCAACTTCCAATTAGAATATCAGCATTTTCACAAGTTCAGGCTATAGAGAATTTCACTCATTGCACAGTGCATTAATCAGGGTCCCTGATGGGACACAGTGATACCCCAAAATTGGAGAGAGGCTTCATCTAGCTAATGGTTTCAGGGGAGTCAGTCCATGGCCAGCTGGCTCCAAAGTAGAAACATCATGGTGGAAGGATGTGGCATGCCCCATGAAGACACACCTGGAAGTGTGCTTTCCTAATCCTCTAGGTGGTTCTCAAGCCAATCAAGTTGACAGTAGGTCTAACTGTCACATGTACTTTGTGGTGAACTGTCCTAAACTAGAAGTCCTTATAACTATGAATAATTATAAGGTAATGAATTCTGATACTTCCAAAAGCATCCTCCCTGTTTCTTTATCTCTCTCTCTCTCTCTTAGATTGAACCCAGGACTTTGTACATGGTAGGCAAGAACTCTGCCACTGAGTTCATTGTAGCCCTCCAATAATATAAAAAAAATTTTCCAGCTGTGATGGTGCATGCCTGTAATCCCAGCTCTAGGCAGGCTGAGGCAGGAGGATCCCTGTGAGTACGTGGCCAGCCTGGGCTACATAGCAAGACCCTATCTCAACAAAACACAAGAAAGAGAAGTGAATGATTTTATTGTATTCAGTTGTATTTGTTGAAGTTCCCTAAAAAATGCTTACCAAAACAAATAACGCCAGGTCGTGGCATACTTCCAGATATTTGGGAGGCTGAGGTAAAAGAATAACTTTAACCTTAAGGCCAACCTAGGCAATGTAGTGAGATCTATTTCTTTTTTAGTTTTTTGAAATGGGGTTTCCCTTTGTAGTTCAGGCTGGTCCTAAACTCAGCCTTTAACTCAGTAATGCTCTTGCCTCTGCCTCCTGAGTGCTGAGATTATAGGCATGAGCCACCATGAGCACTGTCAAATGTGGTACTGATTGCTGGTGGGCGTGAATCACCATGCCTGACATTGTTGTATGTGGTTACTAGGGCTGAATCCAGGCCCTTGCACTTGCAAGGCAGGCACCAGAACCACTGAGTTAAATCCCCAGCCAAAGAGATCTATTTCTTTTTTCTTTTTTTCTTTTTAATCGAAATCTTTATTGGGGATTTGTACCAGTATAAGACACAACTTAATTCTCATTTTTTCCCATAGCCCTACCCATCCTACCACCCCCTCTATATACATAAAATTTGTTTCCTTTCTTTTTTGTTATAATCTCATTATTTTCCCCCTTCACCCTAGAGATCTATTTCTTTAAAGAAAAAAAATTAACCATTTTTCTTATTATGTATAACTACTTTTTACTGATAATATATATATAGGACATGTTCATTGTAGAAATATCAGAAAATGAAATAAAGTGAAAAGATAGAAATCACAACACAGAAACTAATTAATTTATATATTTCAAGTCACTTTCCCATATATATGAGTATGTAGGTATGATTTTTTTTTATATATGAGTATGTAGGTATGGTCTCACAAAATGAGACCAAGAAATCAATTCTATTTTGAAACTAGCATTTTGTACTCATGTATTATAAATATATTTGCCTGTCATTTGTTCTATTCATTCCTTCTTCTGGCTGCATATTTCAATTGGTATAGTAGGAGCTAATATTTCAAGTAAGCTGTCATAAGAATCAAATGCAGAATGATATACTTAATGTTTTCAGTAAACTGTAAAATAAGACACTAATGTAAATTACAATAATTATTCATACTTACTCAATTAGAAATTCAAAGACATTTTGTTTGTAGCTGTGTTTCTTTGTTTCATCTGTCACTTTAGCCTTTATCTTTTCTGTGCCATTGTTCAGAAAGGGTTACGATAGTAGTAATTGAAATCAGTGAAACTTCTCTGCTGCAGGGCAAGGATTTGAATTCTGCTGCCCTAAGGAAATGCATGAGGAGCATTATGTGAGTTCAGTCATCTTGTCTTTTTGGAGAGCTGAAGAAGCCAATTAATAAGCATGTTCACTTTGGATTGCTTTTTTATGCATGCTCATTTTTTTACATTCTTAACAAAAAATGCACGGCCCCTGCCTACTATTAAGGAGCACATGTGTGTGTAATTTCAGATATGTCAATCCTTTCTGACACTGCCTAATAATTTTTGCTGTGCAAAGACTAATGTCACCTAGAGAGGCTGTATTAATGAAGAAATTCTCTATCAATTATGGATAGTGCTAGTTAGTGCAGAAGTCCAAATTGTTAGGGAGATTGGGCACAACCCTAGTGGTCACTGTTGTTTCTGAATTATCAGCAGGGAAGAGTGTCCCTTACTTGATGCCTAGAAGCCAGGTGAGTACTTTGTGAGTGTCTCCTAAGGGGTGTTCTTTGCCTACCTAGATAGAGCAACTCCCAGGTGTGGATAGCAGTTGGTAGAATGATGGGACTTGTGTGTTAAAATAATCTTGAGCTAAAGGAGTGGGTGGGCATTTCCACCTTTACTCGGAATATAGCTGAGGCACACTCATCACTAAATTATTCAAGACATTGCTTTGCCTGGCAGCTTAAGCCAAGGTTTACTTTTACTCGAATGTTTGTGACAGCAAAGGTGTTTTCTTACTTTGAAGATATTGGAGGTTTCACCTGAGTGAGAAAATCTGAGATGTGAACAAAGCATTTTCCTCAAGAGTGAACCCTTCTGAACTGGGCCCAGAAGAATGTGGATTGCTCTGTAGCAGAGCTATCTTTTTTTTAAAGGCAGTGTTAATAATGATTAATGTTTTATTTATAATATTAGCTCTTGAAAGTGCAAGGCTGTGGCTTCAGAAATCTGCCTGAAGAATAAAAGAAAGCAAGCCTTTCTGTTTTCTCATAAAAATATTGTTTCTTGCAGCTGAAGAAGCTTCAGCAGCACCCCGGTGGGCTGGCGCTTCTCACACTTTGAGGCTGTGGAGAAGTTGCCCACCTCCAAGCTTCATTGGAAGACATATTGGAGAAGCACATGTTAAACTGAAGTGGAACACCATCATGATGTGTATATATACTGTACCAGTAAAGATTTAAGTTAAAATAATAACATACACAGTATTCCCCCAAGCAACTTGCAGTATGGTAAAGAAACGAGGGCAGCATGAAGCTGACACACACTGTTTAAGCATTTTTAACAGCACTGTTTCAGGTTTTGGCTTCTCTGCCTGCCAAAACACAAATCTACCTCCTGTGGTGTTGATCAAGACGTTTGATTTTCTTATCAATTAAGTACATTTGTATTTACTTTATTCGAAGAAGGTTTTGAAAGAAGGATGGTAGCTCCCTATAAATGTTGGTAGTTAAGGTATTGAGCTGACTTTGGATCTATTTCCTCCCAGAAATTAGATTCTCTAATTTATATTTATTCTTCTGTGACATTTGATGTTGTTTTTATTAACAGGGCTGTTCTTTGTTCAATCCCACTACCTGTTTTGAAGAGATTTCTTCAAATTCTTTCTTCTGTGACTCTCGTAGAATGCCACGTCCCTCCTGTGAGCTGTCATTCAGCGTTAGCAGGTGTCAGTCAGGAGACGTCCTGGGAGAGCAGTTAACAGGCAGCGGGGTGGGACTCCGAGTAGCTGCAACGCCAGCTCTGTCTTCGCGCCTCCGTGTCAAGCGCTGCGCATTCCTGTGTTGTCTCCACAGGCCCCACCACCCTTCTGTCACCGCCTTGGCTTTTGCACGTTTATTTCTAGCTACCCTTTTTCTTATCGACTGTGCACAACTAATACTGCCACCAAGAGCCTACTCTTCTCAAGACTCAAAAGAAAGGCAGTATTTTTCTCTTCTCTGATATGCTACCCTCATTTTGTTAATGATCACGGAGCTCTGGTGTGTGCCAGGAAACTTGCTGAGGGGAAAAGTTGAGAATTTCCGGTTCGTCACAGCTCTTCTTCAGTTTCTTGGATTTTTATTTTCATTTGAATTCAAGACGGGGTCTTGCTGTGTTGGCTACAAGGACTCACACTCATGGGTTCAGGCTGTTCTCCCGCCAGCACTTGCCAAGTAGCTGTGACCATGTGTGTGTTTAATTTAACAGTGTAACATCGCCAGGCGCGGTGTAGTTGCTGGGAAAGATTTAATTGTTCAAAATAATATTTAATGTTGAGGAGGGTTTACAATATGCTGGGTGCTTTTAAAAGTGTCTTATATGCATCAGCTCATTAAATTCCATGAATGAATCAAGAAAGATAACAGAAGAAATTGCTCCTCAGATGGGAGACATTCATCTGGCCCATATTTTATTCAAGTTTCAGGCTACATTCAAACTACTTCTGAGAAAGTGTAAAATATTTCCTAAACGTAGCTACCTAGCATGGCACAGTATTCACAGTCAGTTTCTGTTCTTATGGAAAATTTTTAAATCTCAGGGTTTCAGGGGAGCAGTGAAGTTTCTCTCATTCGGTAGAGTGATTGGATGTTTGGATGTTTGGAAGTTGTTACTGAAGTTTGAAATAATTAAGTCTCAATATTTTCTCATACTATTTCTAGTACATGTTAGGAAATGGATTTTTATAATTTTTCAGCAAAAGTTTGTATAATAATAAATTTTTAGCTCGTTGTTTGGTGATGCATCATGTAGTTTTTCCTGAGAACTCTTCTGTAGGGAGAAAACCACTGTTTAGAATATTATGAAAATAATTTACAGATTTATAAGCAGCAGAAAAATACCATTTACATCTTTATTCTAGTTCAGGATCTTCAACATAGGATCTCAATAAATAAATGTTTGCTAAATTCAATAAAAACAGCTTAGGAAACACATAAAAATAATTTATATTCTCCTAATAGACATATCCACTATTAGTGATGAGGGGTACTTCAATCCAGATGTTTGCTTCCCCCAAGGAAAACAACTGCATTTCCTTTGTATTATTATAGTCTTCATAACTATCATTTAAATTATTTTTTAATAATGGGAAAATATACTATAACAAGAAAGATACAACAAATTCGAGCCTTTAGAAATGCATTAAGTAAAAAATAAAACTTTATAATCTCTCAAACATAACATGTTTAACTGCTTTATTCATAATTTGTAATGCCTCTGTATTGTTCTATTATGTTGGTATATTGTAGTTCATTTGTGCAGTTTTTATTATTATTGGACATGTAAGATTTTTCCAGTTGTTGCTATTATAATTCTCTAATGAATATCTTTGTACATAAAACTTTGCCTGAATTTATTGAAGAGAAAGTTCTGAAAATGGGATTATTGGATGAAAGACAATGAATGGATATAAGGCCTTTGAGAAATATTTTCAAATTACTTTTAAAATGATTATGCCAATTTATATTTCCACCAAGGGGTATAAAAATAATAAGTTCAAAATGTTGTTGCCAGTATGGAAGGAATATTACTTAACAAACCCTTGCTAATTTCATGACAAGAATAAGATTTTACTACAATTTTATTTTGTGTTTCACACTATAAGTTATAAAGAATACTTCATTTATCTATTATATAAGCTAAAAATTTTCAGTTTATATTTTTAATTTTGATTTTTTAATTTAGTGGTTTCCAATTTTTATTATTTTTTGTTAGTATATCTTTATAATATGTAATGATTACAGCTGTTGTGGGGCATTGGTACATGTACATTACATATCTTTTTTTTTTTTTTTTAGGTTTTTTGAGACAGGGTCTCGCTTTGTGATTCAGGCTGGCCCTCAGCTCAGCCTCAAACTCACATCACAATCCTCCTGCCTCTGCCTCCCGAGTGCTGGGATTACAGGCGTGAGCCACCACGCCCGGCACTGTGGTATGTGGTGCTGGTTGCTGCTGGGGTGAGTCTCCACACCCAGTATT
>PVIR01044119.1:0-11382 GCA_004026965.1 Petromus typicus
AGATCATGTTTAGTTCTCAGGCAGTTTCATGAGCCCTAATCTCCTCCCTCAACTGGACATCATTCATTCACTCATTCTCCACTGCACCCAGAGCTTCCAACCGTCTGGTCTAATCCATGTTCTGAGTTATTGTTTCTTTCTGGTCCTATCATTGTATCATATTAGGTTGCTGCCTCCACTCTCCTTAGTCTGGTGTCCCTGACTCTATATCTATTTCTTTTTTTCCTCTATGTTTCCATCTCTTGGACTCTGTATGTCTCTTTTTTTTTTTTTTTTTTTTTTTAGACAAAGTCTCCCTTTGTAGTTCAGGCTGGCCCTGAGTTCAGACTTGAACTTCACAGCAATCCTCCTGACTCTGCCTCTTGAGTGCTGGGATTACAGGCATGAGCCACCACGCCCGGGCACTGTGGTATGTAGTTCTGATTGCTGCTGGGAGTGAGTCTCCATGCCCAGTATTGTATGTGGTTACCGGGGAATTGAACCCGGGTCTTTGAGCTTGCAAGACAGGCGCCGGAACCACTGAGCTAACTCCCAGCCCTCCCATACTGTACTTTTACATTTGTTATAAACCCTATAAACACTTTCTGGGGAGATACTTGCTGGGGATTGAATCCAGGTCCTTATTCATGCTAGGCACCTGCTCCTCATTATTATTAGTATTATTATTATTACTGCTTAAATAGTCACTGGACTTTTAAGGAAATTAAGAATACAAATTAAGGCCTGGGAATGTAGCTCAGTGGTGCCACTGCTTGCCTGGCAAGTGCAAAGTCCTGAGTTCGATCCCTAATTCTATAAAATTAAAAAAAAAAAAGAATACGAATAAAAGTACAGCAGCTGGTCCCCATTTCCACAGGTTCTGCATCCATATTCTACCAACTGGGGAGTAAAAATTTGGAAGAAAAATGTATTTCCTTTGAACATGTACCGACATTTTTTCTTGTCATTATTTCCTAAAAGTTGCAGTATAATTATGATTTACATAATATTTACATTGTATGGAATATTTCAATCTGGAGATTAATAATCTCTAAATAGAGGAAAATGTATGCAGCTTATATGCAAATACTACACTTAGGGCAGATTTTGATATCTATGGGAGAATAGTCCCCCTACCCCATCCTGTCGATACTCAGGGACTACAGTAGTCTTTACCATTTCTAGTACACTATTTCTTCATGTAGATACAGATTCCTACCTGATATCTTTTTCATTTATCCTAAAGAATTTTTTTTTTTTTTTGAGACAGGGTCTCGCTTTGTAGTTCAGGCTAGCCCTGAGCTCAGCCTCAAACTCACATCACAGCAATCCTCCTGCCTCTGCCTCCCGAGTGCTGGGATTATAGGCCTGAGCCACCACACCTGGCACTGTGGTATGTGGTACTGATTGCTGCTGGGGTGAGTCTCCTCACCCAGTATGGTATGTGGTTACCAGGGGATCGAACCCGGGTCCTCGCACTTGCGAGACAGGCGCCGGAACCACTAAGCTAAATCCCCAGCCCCTAAAGAATTTCTTTTAGTTTTTCTTGTAGTGTGAGTCGCCTGAGACTGATTTGTACACAAACTATTTATTTTATCTGCTTTTTTTTTTTCTGGTATCAGGGATTGAACACAGGACCTTGCACTTGCGAGGCAGGCATGGTGCCACCGAGCTAAATTCCCAGTCCCCTATTTGATCTTTTGTAAAAAAAACTACTTTTGGGAGATACTTTTACTGAATAGAAGATTATGTATGTGCACTTTTATCCCCTTTAATCCGTTTATAGATATTGTTCCATAATCTCTTGGGTTATTCGCTTCTTGTGAGAAATTGACTCTCATTGTTCCTAACATACAATGCCTTTTTCCACTCCATGGTTTTTAAGATTTTTTTTTTTCAGTAATAAAGATTGAAACTAGAGATTTTGCTATTTTCCCAGACCTTTTTTTAAAAATTATATTTTGAGTCACAATCTCATTAACTCACTAAGTTTCCTAGGCTGGATTTAAACTTGTGATCCTCCTGCTTCCATTTAAGATGTTCTTTTTTATACTAGATGGAGTTTTCTTTTTGTTTGTATTTTCTTTTGGGTCCGCTGCTACTTCCGGATCTGAAGGGTTTTGTTTTGGTTTGGGTCGGCCATTTTGTTGTCCTCTCTGAGTGGATAGGGGAACAATGTACGAGGTAGATGGTGTTGTTTTGTTGTTGTCATTGTCAAGTCTGTGTTGAAAGCAAAATTTTGGGAATAGTTTTAGGCACACAGCAAAACTGAATAGCAAGTACAAAGAGTGCCTTGTTCCCCCACGTGCACAACCTCTCCCTTTAAGGACATCCTCCTCCTCCAGGACACATCTGTTATAAATGATAGTGACACAGGCTGAGGATTTAGCTCAGTGGTTCCAGCGCCTGTCTTGCAAGCCCAACGGCCCGGATTCGATCCCCCAGTAAACCACATACAATACTGGGCGTGGAGACTCACGAACTACAAAGCGTGACCCTGTCACAAAAAAAAGATAAATGATAGGCACACGCCACCACGTTATTAGGGTTTGTTGTGGCTTTTGGCAGAGGCAATATTGCGTGTACCAGACAGTCTCACTATGGACAGTCACGGTTTCAGACCTGCGCTGGCAGCTGGCTGTACCCTTTTTGTGTCTCCATGACCCCGAGCCTGAGCTTCGGCAGGAAGTGAGCACTCAGTGAACTCCCGCACTCTGAGTGAGGACGCGCCCTGGGCGATGCCCTTGTGCTACAGAACCACCGCAGACTCTCCTGGGATGAAAGTCTGCCACGTTCCACCCGGCAGGAGAAATGCAGAGCTAGGAGGAAGCCAGACCCCCACATACATGATTCTTACCAAGTGAGACATCAAGACAATCTTGCCTTTTGTTGGAGCTGTGGGAGTCTTACTGATGCATAGAGGGAAGCCAGGCCGAAATCAGTCGCTTTTTGAAAAACCATCAGCTCAAGAAATTAAGGATTCTGCTGGCGTGCCCTGAATTTCTGGGCCCAGCAATTAATTCCCTCTAGATTAAAGGATTGTTGTGTTTCTGACACGTTACTATGCAGAGAGGGCTTGCTGTGAATTTTAAAACTTGAACCAGAAGCCTCATTAATAGGGACCTTTTCTTTGTGTGCAGTTTCTAGAAAAATCAGTGAGTGGAGAGTGAACTGCTGCGTGCAAGGCTGCGTTCCAGGGCACATCCTGAGCTCATCCAGCTCTTCTCCCTCCTCTGCTAGAGACTTTTCACCGAAGACACAGACACGGGCCGGAAGTCCTCTAATGCCTCCCTAGGTCTCACCGGAAGTCGTTTAATGCCTCCCTAGATCTCACCGGCACGATCAGGTGGTCATGGTTACCCTTCTCTGCACCTTGCAGGTGAAAAGAGGGGCCTAGGGAGTGAGTCGTCTGTCCAGCCAGTGGATGACTCAAGTCATCATTGTGGGGCTGACTATGGGAGGAGGGGTTCCTCCTCTGGGAGCAGCCACGTTGGCCAGAATCCAAGGGGCTCACCCTTCTCCAGTTTAAGCCCTCACGCCTGTTGTACACCTGGAACTTTAGGGCGTTCTCAGGCACCAGCTCTGACGGGGAGATTTCCAAGATTCCTACCATAAGCTGGTATAATCACCCTAGAATTGGGGGCATAATCACCCCCAAATCCGACCCTCCAAGCATTTCAACAGCTCCCTCATTTACTTTACTTGGTCTGTTGACACAGCATTTAGGCATACAGCCATCTCCTCACGCTGGCATGTCCCGGACCAACCTGACTCCCCAGCCCAGCGTAGGCCCCAGGCTAAGAACCGAGCACTGCTCCCCACAGCTGATCCATACAGCAGTATTTCTCAAAAAAAAGCCCTAAGGGCTCCTGCTAGAAACCTTTTTTTTTTTTTTTTTTTTAGACAGGGTTTCGCTTTTGTGGTTTAGGCTGGCCCTGAGCTCAGCCTCCAACTCACATCACAATCCTCCTGCCTCTGCCTCCCTAGTGCTGGGATTACGGGCGTGAGCCACCACGCCCGGCACTGTGGTATGTGGTACTGGTTGCTGCTGGGTGTGGGTCTCCACACCCAGTATTGTTATGTGGTTACCGGGGAATCGAACCCGGGTCCTTGCGCTTGCAAGACAGGCGCCGGAACCACTGAGCTAACTCCCCAGCCCCTCCTGCTAGAAACCTTGTAAACACATACATGATAGGGATCAGGGTTCCATGAGCTCTGGCATCCTCAAGAAAAATTATTCCTTCAGGTTTCCAGAGGAGGGATAGGAAGACAGGTGTCACACAGGTGCAGACACTGTCCTCTGGACTCCCGCTTGGTACCTGCTTGTCCCTCAGCCACATAAACAGAGGGACAGGTTTATGCTTCTCCCTAAACTGGCTGGGGACTCTCTGAAGCACAAAGCAACTTATATTATTTATTTCATAAAAAAGAAAAAAGTCAAAATCATAAAGACAGAAAGTCAAATGGTGGTTTCCAGGGCCGGGGAATGACCATGTAACGGGTGCAGGGCTTTGAGATGGAAACTCTGGGGATAAACAGTAGCATGTTTTCAGTGTATTTAATACCACAGAACTGTGCACTTTAAACTGGTCATTATGGTAAATTTTGTGTTATGGATATTTTATCACATTCAACAATGATAATTTCTTCTAAAAAATTTAAAGGAAACTGACATATACTACAACATAGATGAACCTTGAGAAATTGGGAGTGTAAGATATTTTGGGGCTGGAGTATATAGCTCAGTGGTAGAGCACTTGCCTATCATGCACAAAGTCCTGGGTTCAATTCCCAGCACTACAAAAAATACATGAGTTATTTTTCCTTTAAAAATATTTTTACCATTCTTAGCTGTGTACCTAAGGGAAACAAAAGAAGGGTCACATAGAAACTTGTGCATGAATGTTCACGAAGCAATTCGTGATAGACAAAAAGTGGAAGAAACGTAAATGTCTCACAACACACGAGTAGGCACAAGCTGGGGTCTATCCGCACAGCGGAGTGTTATTCAACTCTAAAAAGGAATGAAGCGTTGATTTGTGCTCCAAGATGGATATACTTTGAACAACAATGCTGAGTGAAAGAAGCCGGACACAAAAGCCTACACATTGAGTCTACTTACATGAAGTGAAATACACCAACCACAAAAAGACAGACACTGCAGGATTCCCCCCGTTGAGGAAGTTAGCCTAATTGATTCACTGAGAAGAAAAGGATTTGGTATTTGTCAGAGCCTGAATGAAGGAGAAATGGGGAGTTATTTTTTAATTGGTGCAAGGTTGCAGTTGGAGAAGATGAAAAAGTAGAGACAGATGGGGGTGTTAGTTGTAGAATGAACATATGCTTGATACCAATGAGCTATGGGCTTAAAATGGTCAGTTTGTGTCATGTGCGTGATTTGGATGTAGTCTGTCCCCACCAGAGCTCATGGCGACATTTAACTCCCAGTGGGGTAGCCTGGGGAGAGGGGTTTTAGGAGGTGATTGAGTGGTTAAGAGGGATTAAGGCTACTCACATTGGGGCTGGGCTAATCCTCATGGGAGTGAGTTTGTGCTCTTTGGGGATAGCGTAATTACACTGCAGATCTTTTTTGTTGTTAGTTTTTTTTCTTCCTGGGATTGGAAATGAACACAGAGCTACATCTTCGGTGTTTTAGTTTTCATTTTGAAATAGAGGCACTGAGTTACTAATGTGCCCAGAATGAGCTCAAATTTGTGATCGTCTTGCCTCAACCTCAGCCCACTGGGATGACTAGAGTGTGCCACCAGGCCCTGCTGAGAGTGGGTTGTTAAAAAGGCGGCTGCCCTTTGCAGATTCTTCTTGCCCTGTAGACCCATTCTCTTGCCCACTGTCTACTGTAAATCGGGGCGGCACAAAGCCCTTGCCAGAGTCCTGCTCTTGGAATTCCCAGCATCCAGAACCATGAGCCAAATAAACCTCTCTTCTTTATAAGTTAACCAGCCTTGGGTGCTGTTCTATAGCAAGAAAAAACAGACTAAGACAATACATTTTACCATAAATAGTAAAAAAGGATCAACTCTCCTTCTTCACCCAGTTTACATTATTAGCATTATCGCATTGTGTCCTGGTAGCAATATTTGAGGTAAGGTCTAGTATTGTCCTCGTTTTACATGTAAGAAAACTAAGACAAAGACATGACATGAACAGTGTGAGGTTACCCAGCAAGTAACAGGTCCAAGATTCAGCCCAAGGACCACTGACTCCAGGGCCTGCTCTCTCCTGCCACTGCCCTGGAGCCCTGGCCACAGGGGAGTCACCCTTTTCTCTAACACTTTTCATAGTTCTGCTCAAATTCCCTGCCAGGGGACAGCAAATGGGATCCAGATGGTGGTTCCTGCATTGACTAGGATGGGCCTTCACTTGGAGCCCTTCTGCCAAAGTTCCCAAATGCATCCCAGACATCTGCTCTGGTGCCCTCCTCCCGGGACGGTGGCGTGCTTTGGCAAGTCTTCTTTTGTGAATGTCTGTAATGCTGTCTGTCTATTCATGTCTTGAATCTATTCAAGACACTTACCTTTCGTTGTCATTTTGACTTTCAGGAGGAGCTAGGAGTTACATGATGCCAGATATGATGAATAAGGTGGATGAGGAGGCACACCATACTCTTTTTATGAGCCTACCTTTCACTGGATGGCTCTTGGCAGCAGCATTCACCATATTTTTTTTTAAATTACTCTTTGTAAAGACATGACAGAGAGCTTCTAGAATGATCAAGTTCTGCTTGTGTGATTTAAAACATATAGAACAGCTTTATTAAAATGTAACTCACAACCCAGGTAGGATGGTGCACACTTAAAATCCCAGAACTCTGGGAGGCTGAGGTAGGAGGGTAAAAACTTTTGAGTCCTAACTAGGCAACGTACTGAGACCCTGTCTCATAATAAAGATAAATAAATAAAAAGGGCTGGCAATGTGGTAGTTCTAGAATGAGTCCCCCGTACTACTTTATAAATATACATAAATAAATGAATACACAACAATATATATATAATATATATAAATATGTATACACCATACAAATATATATGTGATGTATATATATATTACATACAATAAAATTCACTTGTTTAAAAGCATATAGCCTAACAGCATTTAGTATAGTCATAGAGTTGTGGGCTTATCACCTCAAATATAGCATATTTTCATCGCTTTAAAAAAAAAAACCAAAAGGGGCTGGGGATTTATCTCAGTGGTTCCGGCATCTGCCTTGCAAGTGTAAGGGCCCGGGTTCCATCCCCGGTAACCACATACAACGCCGGGTGTGGAGACTCACATCCAACAGCAACCAGAACCACATACCACAGTGTCGGGCGTGGTGGCTCACCCCTATAATCCCGGCACTCGGGAGGCAGAGGCAGGAGGATTGTGATGTGAGTTCAAGGCTGAGCTCAGGGCCAGCCTGAACTATAAAAAGAGAGACCCTGACTCAAAAAAAAAAAAAAAAAAGAAAAGAAAAAAGAAAGAAAGAAAGGAAGAAACCAAAAGAGCCAGGGGTGTCGCTCAGTGGCGCTGTGCATGCCTGCCAAGTGCAAGGTCCTGATTTCGAGCCCCAGCACGGGGAGGGCACATGTACTAATGAGGGCCTGGTACTCATTAGCAGTCACCTGCCATTCCCTCAGCCTCACCTTACCCCCGGCAATCGCCAGTCTGCCTTCTGTCTTTGTAGATTTGCTTTTTCTGGAACTTCATGTAAGTAGACTCAAAATGTGTAGGCTTTTGTGTCCGGCTTCTTTCACTCAGCATTGTTGTTCAAAGTATACCCATCTTGGAGCACAAATCAACTCTTCATTCCTTTTTAGAGTTGAATAACACTCCGCTGTGCGGATAGACCCCAGCTTGTGCCTACTCGTGTGTTGTGAGACATTTACGTTTCTTCCACTTTTTGTCTATCACGAATTGCTTCGTGAACATTCATGCACAAGTTTCTATGTGACCCTTCTACTTTTGTTTCCCTTAGGTACACGGCTAAGAATGGTAAAAATATTTTTAAAGGAAAAATAACTCATGTATTTTTTGTAGTGCTGGGAATTGAACCCAGGACTTTGTGCATGATAGGCAAGTGCTCTACCACTGAGCTATATACTCCAGCCCCCAAATATCTTTTATTCTCAGTTGTAAAAGTAATACATCCAAGATCACCAGACTAATTATTTGGAAACAAGAAAATGTTGATGCACCCATAATGTCCACAGAGTTATCTGCAGCCCACCTTTGCAAGGGTTCCCTTGCTCAAGAAAACTTATACAGCCATGACCGGGTAGTGGGGTGCGTGGAAACTGCAACACCTCCCACCCTATGTGGAAAGCAGAGGCCCTCTGATCCCTCCTGTGACTATCAAGAAAGAACCATTCAATGCAGATTAGAAATAAAACCAGCTTTAACTTCAAAGGACAAACAGCTACAAGCAAAGAAGATTTTTCAGCTGGATGGGGACATGGAAAAATATTCAAAAGGCTGGGACCTCTTCTTTCTTTGGAAAAAATAAAAGCACACATACACAAAGACAATCCTCAAACAAAAACTTGAGGAATCAGTATATTAAGGTGGATGGATTACAGAGTGACTCATTTTCTTTTTAAAAACTGCTTTGGTAACATTACATTGTTATTGTAATGTTTTACCACTAAAAAGAATGAGAAGCCACTGAGGGATTACTGATGACAAAAGATGATTTTATGAGACTCAGCAATTCTTAAGAAGAGTCGAGCCAGAAAGGCTCTCCTTCTCCTTTATAGTTTCTTCCAAGAACTGGCTCAATAAAGCACAGGCTGAGTGAGCAGAGGGAAGCTCCAATCATCTTATGTCCAGGAATGAAACTGGATTTGGGCTATTTAAGAAGAAGCAGATGGACTAAATGTTTCTTTAAAATCACCATGCAGGGCTGAGGATGCATCTCAGTGGCAGAGCTCTTGCTTAGCACTTACAAGGCTCTGGATTCAATCTTTAGCACTGCAAAAAAAAAAAAAAAAAGTAAAATAAATACACAAAATCCTCATGAAAGCACCTGAAATTCCACAGGTGCACTGGCATGCCTGGAGTCCCAGCTACCTACCCCAAACGCTGAGGCAGGACTGCTTCCATCCAGAAGTTGAAAGCCAGCCCTGGGTAACAAAAGAAAATCCCATCTCACAGACAAACACAAATCTGAAATTCCTTACCATTTGTGATTAGTAAGAGAGCCTTTAGTATTTACTTCCTGAAGTAATTTGCTGCATGGGTGTCTAGTCACAAACTATATATTCTTCATAACCAAAATGGCACTTCTAAGCATCTTTCCTAAACAGTGAATGGCAATTTAAGCCTAAACTACATAGTGAGACCCTGTCTCCAAAAAAACTACTATTCAATAGAAAAACTAGAGGTGCACTCTAGATAGACTAAGGGGCAGAATGCTTGGAGTAAAATCAGCTGCTTTGCTGTGCTCCACCCAGCACAGACATTGCCAATTGATCACAGCACACTGCCCCCTTCCACCTGTGTAAAGATTGTCTCTGTATTCACTTTGTTCTCAAAAGGTATCTTCTAGGAGAGCATCATAGATCACACAGAGGGGAGGGGAGTGGAAAAAAAAAATCTCATTTCTGCTTATTTTTCTAATAGAGGTGCAAAACTAAGTCGCCACCTAGTGGCAGAGCTCTTAATTGCAGGCAGAGTGCTGAGAATGAGCACCTGGGGATGGGAATGGAGATGTAGCTCAAGTGATACTGTGCCTGCCTTGGAAGCTCAAGGGCTTAAGTTCGATCGCCAGTACTGCCAGGAAGAAAGCAAAAGAAAGGAAGAAAGAAAAAATGAGCACCTGTTTTCCAAGCTGCTTCACAAAGTCACAGGAACCATGAGTGGATGAGCATTGTCTAATCTTGGATAAAGACAATATCTCTCCTAGAGGATGGCTTCCGCTTTTTTAGCCCAAGAGGCTGGCTAATAAAGCACTTCAGATAATAGGTGGTACCAAAAAGCCTTTAGGAAACCTCAGATCCTTCCCCAGTACCGTCTTCGGTAAGAGGTGGCCCTCCTACACAAATGTCTCACCCACTTCCCATGTAACACTGACTTCTGAGCTCACTCTGTCCTGAGCAGTGTATGGACAGGCACCAGGCCGAGATCGACACACCTAACTCAAATGCTCCTCATTGCTAACTCTGCTGAGACAAAGGTTGTTACCCCCATTTTCCTAGTGAGGTCACTGAGATTCAGAAAAGGAAAGCACGGTGCCCAGGACCACACTGCAGGAAGACAGAGGTGGGATGAAACCTCCTCCTCGCCAGGTGGGCCTCCTCCTGCACTGCAGGTCACTCTTCTTACTGCTGGAAGAGTCTGATGCAGGCCAGCTGTGTCCCCCCGGGGCCAGGCCACAGTGTCAGAGAGGAGAACTCAGAGCCAAGAGAGGAAATGGGCAATGTGACGCTGCTTTCTGCCCATGCTCCCCGCTCTCCACCCTGCTGTCTTCTTTGGTCTTGCTGTTAGGGTTCGGCTTTCTCTCTCTGACAGTCAGCCTGCCTCAGTGTCCTTGTTTCTCTCACCCTCCTACTCTCCATGTCTCCCTGTCCCCTTCTCCCCTCCTCCCTCCTGGGGGACAAGACAACCCCAGCTTCATGTGGTGAACTTATTTTTATCAGAGGGATATTCTGAAATAGCAATGAAAGCATATGTATTTATCATTATCATTTACCATTAAACATTACCTACTTTACATTAAATATGCTATCCTTTTGTTTTTTTTGAGATGGAATCTTGCTATGTTGCTCAGGTTGGTCTCAAATTCCTGGACTCACATGATCCTCCTGCCTCAGCCTCCTAAGTAGCTAGGACTACAGACATGTAGCCTTGTGAATGGCCTGGCTTACACCATACTTTGATAGGACTGGCAGTGCAGTAGGTTTATCGACACTACCATCCCTATAAGCACATGAGAAATGTGTTGTGCTGTGCTAATTTTACCATGACTACACCATCGCTAGGGGATGGGCAGTTTTCAGCTCCATTATCTCATGAGATCAATGTTGCATATGCAATCTACTGCTTTTTGGGTTTTGGTTTTGATTTTTCACAAACTCAAGCTGCATTCATCTGCTGGGGCCCAGGAAGTGCAGGCTGCAAGCGCCTCTCACTTCAGTGTGCTGTCATCTCGGGCTCATCAGCTCTTCTCGATCCGTTTCAGCTTGTCCTGTCTCCTCTCCTCCACAGCTACCCTCCTCTCCACCTCTGCTGAGGCTTCAGATAGCCATAGCGCTGGCTTCCATGAACAGGTAATACCAACAACCAGGGGGGACAGCGGCCGAACTTACTGAGCAGAGACCTGAATCAGCATCACCATCCTGTTATCTTCATGCCAGAAGCACCACAAGCTATTGTTGAAAGAAACACTATGTTGTATGAGATTGT